>JARWCS010302980.1:0-12915 GCA_034783895.1 Geukensia demissa
TCAATTTACCCCATGGTTTCAAACGGTGAAACATTAAATGCTATGTGGATAGACGGACGATCCATAAAAAAATTAACAATTACTCTCATGACCCTCAGGTCAGGTAAGCTAAATAATGCAAAAACATAATAAGAGAAACCAGAGTTCGTCAATGAATGGTGGACATCTTGTTTGATAGAAGCACCAAAGTGACAACACTTTTTAAAGATATTGAGATGCTTTTAACATTATGGTGATTTAAATGAAGAACTTCCCAAATGCTAAAATGTTCCCTTCTTTCAGTCTTCTGGTAGAGGTGCTTATGTTACAACCCTAAGGACTAAGTGAGGAATATTTACATGACTGTTAGGGTGAGATGAGCTAAAATATACATCTCCTACCATAATTTAATGTATGACATTCTCAAATAAGCTTTTGAGAAAAAACTTATACTATTGTCACTGTAATGCTAAGGTGCCATAAGAGACAAAAAAGACTAAAACTTCATGATTCACATTTTAGGTATCCAAAGTTTTTCAACAATCATCTATTAGTATGTACTTTATAATTTCCATTTATGGAATAGGTGATGGGAAGATCGCATGCCATTTTTCTTAGTTATACTTGACAAAAAGTTATTACTATCAGTTTAATCTTGAACTTCATCCCATTTAGAAAGTTGCAAATTTGAACCTCTGATTTGTGCAATGCTGAGTATGGGCTTTTTTCTTCAAACTGTGTTTCCTAGTTTGTCAGAACCATTTCATTTAAGTTTTATCAGTCTTACCAACTTTCGTTTTTATCTAAATCAGTATTAAATCCTAAGAGTAAAATTCATCTCTAGTACCAGATAGATACTGATCAATCTAATTAAAATTAGACCTCCACACTCCCTCCCCTTTTTTATTTGTTTTTTCTTTGGTTGCGTTGTGGGAGATCTAAGGACATCCCATCTGAGTTCATGTCAGGGGTTAATTATTTCCCTTCAGGAACGTTTCGGAACTTAATCAAAACGCTATGCCAGGGAAATCGCCTTTGCACCAGTGAGGCATTGCTGATTGGCTATCATAAATTTGACCTCTGATGTGAACTCAGATGGGATGTCCTTAGATATCCCATGACGCGACCAAGGAAAAAAACAAATAAAAAGGAGGAGCAAGTGTGGAGATCTAATTTTAATTAGATTGTATACTGATTGAGGTTTAAACTTAATCACAAAATTAAGGTTTAATGGTAATCTGTTTGTCATCCCATGTTGACGTTTGTTTTTCCCATGTCACCAGTTTCTGCCATGTTTACAGTACATAGTTGAGCATAATTTAGAATTCTGTATTAAAAAAAAGTTGATGTCAGTGTTTATAAGATTTTCACTAGTGTTTAGCCTTAAATTTGCATTTTAAATTCTAATCATTAAAGACTGTCCAAATTTATCTAGGCGCTGCCATTATATCTGTATCTGATGAAAATATCTATATGCAATAACTATTTTGGGTCTGGTATCACACTTTTTTATATGTCTAAGGTCCTGTCAGGGGGTAATGTTTTCAACCAACAATTAATGTGTAGAAGTTATATTTATTGTATAAAAAATACAAGCATTTATAATCAAAAAGTTCATAATCATTTGAATTTTATCACAGATTTGTTCAATATTCAGCTTACATCCGTTCACCTCAATCCACTGTTTCCACAGCTGAAAAATAAAAGCAATTTACATAAAACAAATGTACAATAACCAAAAAGAACAACCCAAAAATTAAATTTTCTGTCCAGTTCAAAATGATGTGGCATGCAGCTTAAAATTTCTTGTTATATGAAAATGAAAAGATATGGGTAAATATCAGAGAGAGTGCACTCCAACCACAAGAAAAACAGAAAAATTTACAAATCTAGAGGTCTCCACCAGGACTTCAACAAGAGTGGAATACCACCCTTGTGAAAAGCTTTAAATCGTCCAAAATAAAAAATTATGTATGGGTAAATAATACTGTTTTTACCTAAATATTACCAAAAATGTACATGTAGCAGAATAAGAAACACAAAGACAAACATATGACCACAATATCTGACTTGGGACAGGCACATGAGACATATGGTGGGGTTGAACTGGTATAGTGGGTCAAAGTAAAAATCAAAAGCAGACACAGAAAAACCAAAAAAAAATCAAACAGAAACTCACCAAACCCGACCACAGAACAAATACATGTATAGGCTGAAGAATTTATTTTGAGTAAAAGTAACATAATAAATTATTCCTGCAAATAATGTCATCAATAGCCTGACATTAACATATATAACATAAGACAAACATTAAGTCAACCACAGGGCACATTCAAGATAAATGCAGGAACAGTTTAAAGCAGACTGAAGTTAACTTGCAACTATAAAAGTAAGACTGCATAATTTGACAAATTGATGACCACAATTTCTGACTTGGGACAGGCACACGAGACATATGGTGGGGTTAAACTAGTTTAGTTGGTACCCAACCCTCCCCAAGGAGTGGTGGAAAGGGAAAAATATCAAAGAAAACAAAAGCAGTAATGGATAAACTAAAAAAAACAAACAGAAAGTCACCCAATCTGACTAGAGAGTACCTTAATTACAATAAATATAGTAAACAAAAATACATGAAAAAGAAAATACATTGCTTATAAATGCTCGCAGTTACTGAAAGCAAGCTCAGGGTGAGATTCCTGGTGATAAAACTTCAAGCCTCCCAACATGAAATGTCATCAATCACAGTATGGCTGACCTTTTAATACTGTGATGTCAATAAACATTGTGAAAAACAAGATGAATGCAATGCCAAATGTATTAAGAATTGTGTAATAATGCGATCAGATTATTAATATCTTTACCAACAAAAACAAGTTTTAATGTCAGGACTACAGCAACGCACTTGTACCTCTTGTGGATAAGTTTTTTTAATGGAACCGAGAGATTAAAGGGATAACTTTTATATTTGTAAGCTTTATATGTGATGTTTCCGTAGAACATAGGATGTGATATCCCTTGTAGTATCAAAATAAATTGTTAACTGTTTAATATTATATATTGTATTCAGGTTCAAATTCATAGGGATTCTCCCTTAAATGAACTGAGGTGCTTTGCCAGCACAGCATTACAGGACCAATGTGAAAAGTGAACAAATTTGGGGAGGTGTGGCACAGTATTTTTCTGGACACAGTTAAGTGCATGACAAAGTAACCTGACTGAATCAGTGATCATTTTGATCTCCAATATCCCCAAAACTGGAGTATCTTTTGTTGTATTTTTATAAGGAATGATTTAAAAAAAGAACCCAGATAAAAATTGGATGAAAAATAAAAATTGTCCATCATTATTTAAAACTGACTTTTTTGCCATTTGACCCCATTTATCTTGGAAATGGTGAAAGAAAGAAAAAAATCCCTTGTCATATTACCAAAAGCTCTAATTAAAAAGAACCAATAAAAAAACTTCTTAAAAATCCGTTGAAAAAATATTTCTCATCAAAATCGGATGAAAATAAAAATTTTCCATATAATGTGAAATTGACTTTTTCACCATCTTCACCCCATTTATCTCGAAAAAGGTACGAAAAGAAAAAATTGTTGCATATTATCGAAAGCTCACATTGAAAAGAATCTCATGAAAAAACCTTATCAACATCTGATCAAAAATAAAAATTTCTATTTCCTGCAATAAATAGCCTGTCTTTTTTAACCTTTTGACCCCTTTTATATAAAAATCGATAAATGCTACAAAAAAGCTTGGAGCAATTTTTTTGCTTATAAGGAATCATTTGAAAAAAAGCCCATCAAAATCAGATCAGAAATAAAAGCTTCAAAAGTATGAGCATGGCCATTTTTCAATCAAACATATCTCACTAACTGCAAGTGATAGGTGTTGTAGCATGTGGCTCATTTAGTTGGTTTTGTCATGAAGAATGCAAAGATAGAACCATTAAAATCAGTCAAGAAATATATAATTTATATTAAAATATAAAAAAAAAAATCTGTTTTGTCCCTACCCAAAAATGGGTTGGGCTGGATCACCCAAAATCAATACCAACCTTTTAATATCTAGTACCAAAAATGATGTCCAAAAGTATACAAAGAATCGCTTTATAAAAACAAGTTATAGTGCCGACAATAACCTTTCCATAATATGACCGCAATTTTTTGTGGCCTATATATAAAAAAAAAATATTAGAAATTGCATGATGTTCCCTAAAGTTGTAAAGAGAATGCAGACAGTTTACCTTTGTTAAATCTAAATAAATTTGTTGTCTAAAATGAGGGTTAGGTTAAATGCTAATAAATATTGTAACTTCTGTGCAAGAAATATCAGAATTAAAATAGACCAGCCACAGAATTTTTTTTTTTTGCAAACCACAAGTAAAATTTATTACTAAGTAACCTGTAAATGTTAGTTAATGATATGTTTTGAATGGCTGTCACATGGACAATCATACTCATCTCCTTTTTCTAAACTTACTTTTAGGAATATTAACTTTATTGGACACAAGAATATCAGCTTGGATGTGGTTCATGTTCATATACAAAGCTTCAGGATTGGACTGAAATGAAACATATGCTATTTTGTAATGTACAACTGAAATATGTTACAATATGATATTTTTTTAAATTTTCAAATCTGATATAAAACTTGTAAAAACATACTGAAATTTTTGTTTTGAACCCTCTACTATGCAAACTTACAAGGTAAAAATAATATTTACAGCTTAGTTTTGTTTTGCACAACAGTTATTGTTTAAATGTTCTGTTGTAACTAGCTCAGGGATGAATCTAATGAACTCAAATACTCATTAGATGATAGATTTATTCTAATCTATACATCTGTGGGTTCTTTTTCAATAATACTGCTTCTTTTTTTGAAAAGTTCAAGTTTGTTGTGAATTCAGCTAAATTTAATACATGGCAAATATTACTATTTTTACAGTATTTACATCATTTGAAATTAAACTGAGGTATTTGAAGATGAAAAAGTTTCAATACAACCAATAAATTTCTTTTGCAAATTAAACTAGGATTTCTCGGTGAGTTTTCTTTTCTTGATAGATTAATAAGTGTTAATTCACATAGAGATAAAACTAGTGTTAGTCTATAATACAATGGGTACTGTTATTATACTGGCTTGTCCAATGTTTAGGAAGCATTCATTAAAAAGTATTGGTTTAAACTTCCATATTCCAAACAATACCAATATTATTACTTTCAAATACCAGTTTACCTCTAGGAACATTAATACTGATATCTATCTATACTCAGGCTTGAGGCTTTTGTCAGGCTTTTGTGGAGTGTGATTTTCGGGCAATATTAAATTTTATGTGCATTTTTGCCTTTGTATTTATTTTTAATCAAAAGAAAGACTTATTCTACAGTAATGGTTAATGTTTTACATTATGCAATGTTTCATATATTATTATCTGCCACTGAATTTCTCTAAGGAGAATTAACATTAAGAGTTGGCCATCTTCATTTTTTCCCACTTACTTTGACCTAGATAAAGTAATTTAAAAAAATTGAACACATTTTTTTGCTGGATCTTCTCTAACGATTCAAATAAGAAGAACTACTTTTAAACTTCAATTCAGGTGCACTTTCAAACCATTTTTGCATGTTATCTAATCCTAGTTTAATAACTTAATTATTATACAGCATTGACAATGCAACTCCCAGTCTCGTACTGGTGTGTGCAAAATGCCACTTCCAGCAAACAAATGTAAAATCCCTGTAGAGAATTAAAAACTCTGCGCAATTTAAAATACATCATGACTGTAAAAAAGTATTATTGCAACTTGCTTGCACTTTTTTCAGTCTACAAAATAAGCTCTATTTTATAAGTTTACGGCAGACACGTTTTTCTTTCATAGTCTTTTTACTCGTTCCAACAAACTCTGACATAGAGTATAGAAAACTCACATAGGAATTACAATTTCAACAAGAAATAAGGTAATTTTGCCATAAACAGCAATGGAAAAACTGACATGGAACATAATAAAAGTTTTCTATTCCTATAAAGAACTTTATTGTCATATTAAGTAATAATTTCAAAAAATGAAATGTTTATCTAAATATAACTACCATAAATAAATCATATAAGTTGTCTCCCATGGCTTCATGTACATGTTCATCTACTATTGGGAATGTTCTACAGAAATACTGAAAAAAAAAGTAAAAACAACAGACAAATAATTCATTTGAATGATAATTTTTTTATTGCCTTAATATGCATTATATGTAACCTATGTTGTTTAAACTATGTTACAAATTCCATTTGCAATTATCAACCAATTTGCTTTGTCTCATTCTAATTTTTCAGGTGAAATAATAAAAATGTACAAGTGAGCTCTCATATCTATTTTGAACAAAACATCTCCAAATATTTAGTATTTTTAAAGAAAATGTTAAGATTCTTGTTGAAATATTCAAATATTGTTTTGTAAAAATGATGACAGTGATTTATGTTATGAATCATTAAAAGACTGTTTTTAAACAGAATTCCACAACTTATTGGCCACAATATGGCTGAACACCAATCTATCAATCACAACAACTTATTGCTGTGTCATAAAATCTAAATGGGCCAAATACCTACTTTTTTACAGTAAATTTTACTAATATTTTGGTCTTTGTCCCTCTTTTTCCGTTAAAATGTGTAGCAGGTTTAATTTGGCAATGTCTTGAGGTGTCAATGGATGCTTATAGTACAATTAGGATATCTCAAGTTTTAAGACTACTGTACCTCTAATGAAATACTGGCTTGTCTTTGACTGTCAGCATAGTCCATGTTACCCATTGTAAATAGTAAATTGTGAGTAACTCTCAACTACAACAATAAAAAAACTGTCCATTGAAGAATGAAATCTCTGATATTATTTATCCATTATTTAATTTGTATGTGTTCTTTAAAACTTGAACCAATGAATTTGAGGACAACTATAATCAAACAAATTTCAAATATTTTCATTTTTGGCAGATTTCTACCAACTCTCAAAACCTAAACTTACGACAAAATAGATTTTTAAAAAGCTGGCACTTTTAGTTGATAAACCAATAAACCTTTTTAGTGACAGAAATTGAAAACAGAACTAAATCATTTATTTCTTACAACTAAATTTAGTAATATCAAACTATGCATAATGTACCTGTATTAGTTTTTCTGCAATTTCATTTGATTCCCTTGCAAGAATTCTATAATAAAAAATGTAGAAAACACATAAATCAATTAATCATAACTATACAATACAGGTTTAAGAGTACATGTATATGAAACCTATCAAGGACCAACATTTAATACATCAACATTGGTAGAGAAGCTACAATCACAGAGATTACAAGATAAGAAATCCCAGACACTCAATGTTAAGATTTCCATTCTCTAACAAGGCTTGTTGAGTCAGAGAATAAAGGAAATTTTAGTCAACGGTTTCTGAGATTTTCAATGGGGTTTGATTTTTTTTCTTACATTTTATATCATGCATGTTAGATACTACTGGTAGTGCTCTTTCATCAGAGACATATTTAAAACAGGGTATTCAATAATTCTTTAATAGGCTTATTCTACTCTGGGGTGAAAATGTACTTAAATGCTTTTATCAATTTTTTATTTTACATGAATGAACAAGTGTTTAACCTTGTAGAGATGAAACTGGTGATGGACTCTATTATATAACAGGTAGTTGTTCTGTGGTTCAAAATTGAATTCAATATTGACTGAATATAAAAACTTCTAAATGGGCTTAGGAGATTTAATCAACCAATATAGATGTAACTTTCATCTGCAGAGAAATAACAGCTATTGTTAAATATCCAACACCAATTTTATCTCTAAAAGATTCAACACCTGTTAATTCATATGTATAGAAAAACAGATAACGGAGTTAACATTTTCTCAAAGCAGTACATGCATATTATGTTTACCATAAAGTAACTGTACCAGCAGTCTAAATTATTTGGCTGTTTTTAATTATCAACTCTAATAATGATTTAATTAAGGGACAAAAACTGCATGAAAAAATGGCAAAAATAGACACCTAATATCATTTATTGTGACCCCTATTATGTGGCTGTCCATTGCAAGATACTGGTACATTTAATTGTCACATGAAAACTTTTTATTGATTAATCCAGAAGTTTTCTAGGAGACTGTATCATTCACCTGACAATGATTCCACCTGGGTACTTATAAGCAGTGCTGTTTGCCAGAAATGCTGGACACAGGGATGATCTTGGTGACCATGAGAAACAGTGGAAAATTACAAATTAGAAGCCAAATACCAGGAATAACATCCTTTCTTTGGACAAAAGTTTAATAGAGGACAAAGGTAAATTTCACTTACAGTCCCCTCATTAAACTTAATTCAGCTGTGGTGGACATCCTAGTTGATTGGTATTGGGTGCCTGATATAACTTTGATAAAGGACCATCTAAGAACCATTTAACCAAAGTTTGATCCATATTGGCTCAGCAGTTTCGGAAAGATAAATTTCAAAATAATTTTTCCATAGGGTCCAATGTTGGCTGAAATCATGGTTGGTTGGTGGGAATGATGGACACAATTTTGAAAGAGTACCTTTTAAGGACCATCCTATTCAATTTGGTTCCAACAGAGAAGATTTTTAAAGAATCTATTGACATTTTTTCTATTCTTTATTTTTAGTTATTTTTTCTATTTTTTATTTTTTTAGAGTTGGCATGGAAGGATGTCAAATATAATTTTGGCACAGGACCACCCAAGGATAATTCGAACAAAGTTAAAAATAAGATCTATAAGTAAATGTTGATGAATGAAGATGGACATAAAGGGAATGCAATAATTCCCATGACCCTTTGGATCCTATGCTTATCAACATATAGGTATTGGAGGCATCACTTTTCATGTGCTTTTGTGATATATTTGGTTACTATTTAGAGCTCATCACAAGAATAATACATGTACATGTGTTCTATTCTAGTTGCTGGATGTCTTGTGGATACCTCTAGATCTTGAATTTTTATTTTTTTGTAGGGACATATGTCTCATATTTCTTCATTTTTAGTATTAAACATTTATGCCAAAAATGTCAACTTAATTCCTATGTAATACAATGATAATATACCCAATTGTTTTTGCAGCAGCAGCTTGTTGTACAAATACTGGCAGTGGAGCATTTATTTTTGGTACATCAGGATCTGAAAATAAAATTGTCAAAATTTACTAAGAGAGTTAAATCTAAATTCTGATTCATTGACCCATTTGGATATTTACTGCTACATCAACAGTATTTCTATCATACCACAAGGAATGTTTAATTTTTTTTTACTAGAATAATATTAAATATTTTATCTTTCATCAGCAGAAGTGTAAAAACACAATTTCAGCCACTTTTCAGCTTCCATACATAACATGAAAAAACATTATTCAAGAGCTGTTCAAGAAAACAATATATACCAGCCAAAGAAGACATAATTCATTGGCCATGTATGAAAAGAAGACAATATATTGAAATGAGAGAAGAATTAATAAGGAGAAACTATTCTTCACTCGTAAAATTTTACATCAAAAACAGAGTAGATGATAAATATTTCTTGTGTTGGGTGATTTTCTTTCTCATTAACAATAACCCAATATCAGTTTTATCATTTATTTATTATATTATCATACCATCTAATATTTCAGGTTTTCTGATTAAATCCTCCTTTGCTGGTCTCAGAAGTCCAACAAGTCCTTTCAGAAGGGCATCAGCTACTTCATATTCCATCAATTCTTTAATTAATTCTATTGCTGAAAATATGAAAAGGGTAGATAACTCAAAATATGTTTTTTAATCTATAATTAGATTCATTAATACATTAGAACTTGATTTTCTGAATTTATTCTATAATTTTCCTAGAAGATATTGAAATTACAACAACATTTTAGATTGTTTTATTTAAAAACATTCAGAGGGTTTCATAAAATTTTATGAAAAAATACAGATCAACTGTGTTTCTAAATAAAACTATAACGTATTTTGAAAACTGTAATTTTTTATGAAAAATCTTAAGCGCTCTACCTAAATTGATAAAATGTTTTAAATCTGATTTCAATTGGAACAAAAAGATATACATCATACAATATATTTTATGTGACATATTCAACTCTTTACATGTCAACAAGAGAGTCAAATATTAATAATAATAATCTACAAAGTTATACTCAACAATGAGTATTTGCTTAAAAAAGTCAAGAATTTTGCAAATACATAATAATGTTCACAAAGGATATCAGTAAATGTCCACAATAAAATACTGTAAAATTTATAACAATAGCACAATTTTGACTTTGTACAGAAAATAAAAGGTAGTAGAGTAAATTTGGTTTTATGTATATCCAACTGATCCACTTATCAATCATTTTTAATTTTGGTGTACAAAATAAAAATATGAAAGCCTTAACATATATTTTTATTTATTTACCTTCATACTGAACTTCTAAGTGTAAAGTTTTAAGTAGATTTAGCAATGGGTCAACAATACTAGGGTTAGCTGACTTCACTGTAGGCTGTCAAAAAATAAACAACAAAATAAAGTTAATTAATCAACATTGCTGTGTACTTATTGAAACGTATGCTGTAAAAACAGTAATAAAACATACTACAACACAATGAAATCATAAAACAGTACATTTCCTTATACATCATGAAAGGCAATTGTATGATTAATCCTGAGCAAAAAAGTATGGGCGTTCCCTCCCCCACCAATCAAATAAAAACTACCATTTTCTCAAAAACAGTTCCCGTAGACTTTGACCACTTGACCACATACTTCCTAATAAAAAGACAAAGTTGTATGGTGAATATGGAAAATGGAGATGTTGTATGATTGTCTTTAATAATTATATAGAAAATGGATATGAGGTTATTGTATATGAGGAACAAATACCTGTACTGGATGGACATATAATATTTGAAGTAATTTTTACTGACTCCACTAATTCAATAACAGGTTGCATCACAATATATTCAGAATAATTCTGTCATTAAAAGTCTTATCGAAATAATTTATGCAGAATAAAATGCAAAGAAAATGTCTCCAGACAAAGATCCCCCATCCCGTCAAACAGAAAGTACACATGACAGACATGAAAAGTAGAGATGTGGTACAAGTCACCATGATAATGCTAAAGACCAAATATCAAATCAATCCAACATAAACAAGGTCAGAAATGTTTTCTTCAATTTCAAGGTCTAGAGCAGACATTTTCTTAGAAATACAACGCATCAAAGTTAATCATAAATTCATTTTTAAATGATGGAGAAAGTACATACTAAGAACAAAAAAGATGACAAATGGGGATGTAAAAGAAACAGCATATGCAAAAACACTTGTATATTCATGAATTAACTGTCTCTTAACATACAATAATCAATCATATTCAATTTTTCAATGCATACACATTTTTGTTGAGTTTGTGGATGGGGTCAAAAAACAAACGTCCATTACCCGGTATCTAATGAAATACCTTTTTAATTTTTATTATTGTACTGTCCTATAAAATGGCAAATCCACAAATGTCCCTATCTTCAAACAACAAATTTTTTCAAAACACAAAAATAAATCAATCCACAGTACATGTACTTATTAACTATACCTGAACTACTCTAAGTGACTGTGCTGCCATCTGTTGAGCCTTTGGAGATGTACATGGTAACAGTGCTATCAGACCTTTGTAAACCTGTACTTCAAATTTAAAGTTTCCTTGTGCCAACATGAGTAAGAGATTCCTACAAGCATCTTGTGTCTCCTCTGACTTAGCCTTGGCTAAACATTCTGCTACCGCTCTGATACCTGTTGTATAATTAGAAAATACCTTTCTCAAGGATTATGTTGCTAAATTATTTTTGATAGAAATTTTTTATTTTTATTTTTGATAAAAATTTCTTGCTTACAATTTGCTAGTATTTTAAAACAGAATTTTGCTTCTTTTTGAGTATATTTATAAAACAAGGGAAGATAGGAAATAAATATCAAGGAGATTTCTGTATGCAATGGAGGAATTTGTTTTATCTTGGGGTCCTCACAATGTCTTCAACAAGGCAGGAATCCTGCTTCTTGTGATAAGCTCTAAATTTCCCCCCAAAATAAATGTGAACAAATAAAATAGAGCAATTCTTTCCTCAATGTTATACATGTACCTATAAATGCAGCAAAAAGAAAATGTGTCCATGGGAGACGGCTGCCGGTTGTCCCAACAAACAGGAAGTAGACAAATGACCAATCTCAAAAAGGCAGACACAATACAACTCACCCTGATAATGCTTTGGATTAAATATGAATCAATCCAACATATACAAGACAAGAAATCATTTACAAAATTGATCATACATATGGAGGAGGGTAAAACTTAATGCCCCGCCACCTAAGGGGCATAGAAAACAATGTAAAAGACAAAGAGAAACCAATGACCTCAACTCCTGACTTAGGACAGACACAGAAAACATGTGGTGTGGTTGGTTTTTTCAAATTTTTTGTTGTATAACTTAACATTTGTTTTGGTCCCTATGTATACTGATGAAGTTTATGACAGTTACTGATCTACTGATTTAGTCTTCAAGTATTTTTATCACAACAATTGATTGGATATTCTGGCAGTTGCTGGAGGACTATAAGTCCCCAGGGGTATCACAAGTCCAGTGCTGATATGACATCAGTTAATACTGGTGAGCACAGTACCTTCAATTTTTTTTCAAATTTAAATTATTGTGATTAAACTATGGATTTTCTGGCTTTCATTTTTTAATTCTGCTTTTCTTTATTCAAGTATATTTATATATGTATATATATATATATATATATATATGTCTGAAACTGATCATTGAGTCAAAATCACAATCTCCGAAACAGAGTCTCCTAGCTTCCAGTAAAACCTCCAGTAGTCGTCTCTGCCATACGTGAGACGCCATTT
>JARWCS010303091.1:0-10436 GCA_034783895.1 Geukensia demissa
TCTACCCATTTCCCAATCTATACACTTTCCCTATTCGAAGGGGAGACATCTGTTTTAGTATCCTAAAACAGACATTCCGTTTACGAATATGTGGGGCTCTACTATCCACGTCTAGTTTTAGTTTAAAATTCTGTAGAAATCAATATAATTAACAGTTTAACTACATTTGAGTTTTAAATAGCTTCGTTTTACCACTCATGGCCTAACAACACATATCATGCACATGTGATTTACTATGTAGTTTGGTTACCATTGTTACTCATTGTAGGATGCAGGTATTCGAATTCCAAATATAATTTTTCTTTTTGTATATATACTTCTGTTGGAGGACATTCTGTTTTCTGAATACAGTACTAAATGATCTTGTACTCTTTTGAAACCATATTTTATTGCACCCCCTGACGGTAACACAGGTCATATTGTTATTTTTTGTCCATTTGTTCATCCATTGGTATTCAACTTTGGTACAGGAAATGTAGATACTGAGAGTCCCAATTGACATTTTTTTTTACAGATTCAAAACCTAAAAAGAAAAAGAGTTTGCCAAAGAAAGTAAAAAAGAAAAGAACAGCCAAACATAATTCTGATGATGAGGCTATAGAGGAGAGTGATGAGGGAGATTATGATGACAGAGAAGTAGACTACATATCAGATTCTGGGAGGTATTATGGATAATACATTGTCACAGTGTTAAGCTTTGGGCTATTCCAGTAAATATCACCTGGCGGTATGTGATGGCAGTTGATATTTTTTCTGTGGGGTTGTACTTAGTAAATTTCTTTTTCTCTTGGTGCTTTGGGGAAATCTGATTCAGTTGGTGTGTTCTTTCTTTTTGGTAATTTCTTATCACTTCATTAGAATTCTGCAGGTGGTTGTTTTTTCTTCCAATTAGATTCTATTGGTTGTGGTACCAAAGATAAATGTATTTCCATACGTGGTGGGGTGGAAAAAGTGTCTTCACACACCCCATTATAATTTTCTTCTGGAACAGCCCTTAATATCCTTTCATCATCCAGTCTCAGAAATTGCATTTACCAATTTAACAAAACTTTTTTTTTGTTAGCTCTTTACAGCAACAACTTGATATTTAAAGCCTAGCATCTTCAGTATGACTAATCCTTCTGATCTCTATAACTCTATAATAGTATTATGGGTAGGTTTATCTGAGAGGTTAAAAGTTAATGTTTAGCTACTGTTGTGAGAGAACTAAAAAAAAAACAGTTTCAAGATGTTTTTTGAATAGCTAGAATTTGTATTACTGTATTTGTTGAACAGATGTTTTGGCAATATGATAATATTAAGTTACATTTTTAACAAAAGCCTATATTTTATTTATATAGGAGAAATATAATATGAATACATGGTTGACAAATGTTACGTTAATTTGAAACATTTTTCAAACAGTTAAATTTATATAATAAAGGTAGATTTTTAAAATTTTAATTTTCAGCATATTAAGTGGTCTTTATTCAGTATGATACTGAAAATTAAGATAGTTAATGCAAAAATTTTGACAGCGTGAAATACAGTTATTAAAACTTGCATTTTGAATTTGCCGCTTGTTTGTTATTATGACATGTATAATAATCACATATATAAAGTTAAATTATTTACAAAAGTCTAAAATTCAAATGAGAAATCTAAATTTTGCATTGAATGCATGTAAGTTTATGACAGTATTGTACATATTTACAGCTCTTCAGAAGAAGAAACTAACAAGAAAGACAAGTATGAGGAGAAGGGTGTTGATGAAGAAAAAGGACTGAGGAAATTAATAGACTCTGAAGAGGAAGAAAGTGAGGAGGAGGAAAAGAAGGAAGAAAACAATGACAAAGAGGAAAAATCAAAGAAAGGTCAGGTTTTGTGAGTTTGTTTGAAGGATCCTATCTGGGTCAAAGCAAATTTCAAATTTATCACACAGCTATAGAAGCAACGACCAGAGGGCTGAAGTCAGAG
Source organism: Geukensia demissa (assembly GCA_034783895.1). Taxonomy (NCBI): domain Eukaryota; kingdom Metazoa; phylum Mollusca; class Bivalvia; order Mytilida; family Mytilidae; genus Geukensia; species Geukensia demissa. The sequence continues at coordinate 1,957 of JARWCS010303091.1, forward strand.
TAATGTCTTCCTGCGGACTGTTACCCTGTGGGCTAGACCACAGAAAATCTCATTGTTCATTCTAGTACAAAGTCAGGTTCTTTTGATTTCACAATATTATGCTGTCAACCAGATTATAAAGGAAATATTTCTTTGGCCCAGTGTAGCAATATTCAATTAATCCAGCTTTAAAGAATAATTGGAAATATGTAAAGTTAAAAAGGTGTTGTTATAAAATTTAAAAGCAACTTTCTAACTGCCAAAACAAACAAATCATTTAAAACAAAGATAACGCACAAAGAACATGTAAACATACAACATATGGACTACATTGTACATATAAACATTAACAACGGTAAATTCAGAAATTATGTGATTTTTATATTATTGTGAATAATGCATCTGATTCAAAAATAAGAACTTGCATTCTTACATCTGTTCACTATATTTGCAATCAGGTTTTCTTAAATTCCCGTTAAATAATCTCACATTTTGTGGTGAAATTTCAAAATCACAATTATAAATAATTTCTGAATTTACAGTATTTAAATATTTATTTGAACTAGAACACAAATCAAACCAATTACAAAGATTTGAAATAAAATTGCTATTATGGTGGTCCAAATTTGTGGACTTCATGGACTGACCAGTTCAAGAACCCAAATGTCTTTCAGGATTATTATGAAACTAAATGAGATGCTGGATTACCACATAACAATGTGCATATTATTGTCATTATATTTGGTCAAGTATTTTAAACAATGATAGTTGTTTGGACTTTGGCATTGTATTATTGGTTGTCCGCAACTCATTCTAAATAAATTGCAGGATTTTCATGAAACTTATTTTGGTATCAGATTACCATAATAAAATGTGCATATTGTCCAGAAATCTATTTGGACAAGAGCTATAACATGTATTAAAGATGTACTTGATAAGACCCTGTTAGGAGGAGGGTGTTAATCCCTTTGTGGACAGTTATAGTTTTAAAACTATTAGAGGGTTAACTCTAACTTTCTAATGGTAATTGCTACTGAAAAACTATATTCTATGCATTTATTACAAAAATGAACAAAGGTATGGTTCATGAAAATTTCTTTTGATAGTTTGCAAATGTCTAACATCCTCTGTGACCCTAGGTATGCACATTTTGAGGGAATATATCACTATAAAACATTGTGTCTCATATACAAATTGAAATATTGGAATATGGTATAATTTCTTTGATTTTTTTTAAATGACAGGTTCAGACAGTGAGAGCAGTAGTTCAAGTTCAGGGGAAGATTCTGATATAGAAAAAGATGAGAAGTTATCATCGGCAATATTTTTACAGGTAAACATAACACAAAAGTTCTTTGATGTAAAGTTCTATAACAGTTCTGCAGTGATCCAGTGATCCGTTTTATCTAGTAGTCATCCCTTTGCTGAGCTGGCAGGAGACATTATCAAACAAATCAATGCTTCAACCTAAAGAGGGAGTCAGATTTTTTTTAAAAAGATGCATTTAGTTTGATTGTTCTTTGATTTCTATTTTTGGCCCCTAGTATGTCTGATAAAGGTAAATCCATAAAAGCACTATACATGCTGTTGAATTTGGCTTTTGAATATTTGTTATAAAGGTATGTAAGATGTTGATTGTGTCTTTCTGGCATATATTCGGCATTCTATCTTTTAAATATAAATAGTTCATCTGCTATCAAGTGATTTGTCTCTCCAGTAGTCTGCACTGTGGACATGGCAGGAGACATCATCAAACATATTAATGCTTCAACCTTTAGAGGGAGTAAAATTTAAAAAAGATATCATGCAAAGAAGAAGTCATTAACAGGAATTGGCATTAAATTATCTTTGTTACAAATGGGAGGAATGCAGGATTGTTGTGAAATCACAAACTTTGTGTATTCCACAAAATAAATTTTACTTGCATACCAAGTAATTGAAATTTAAATCATAATTGAAATTGAAAACTTCTTACAATTAATTTGATATACATGTTTTCCAACTGTGTCTGAATATTCCTTAAATATATGTATCTTTACCAACAGATTACATTTTTATCCAACCAAATCAGGTAGTGTCTTAATGTCTTATGTTTCAATTAAAAAGTGTACAGACTTTAATACTTTTAGTGTAAGTCATCAATAATGATAACTTTGTACAATGTATAATGTTATAGAAAGTAAACAACAAAATTTATTGACAATTTATTCACAGAAAGGTGAAGAAAGAAATTCACCAGTACCTAGATCTGAAACACCGAGCTCAATGGAGAGTGAGGACAAGAAATGTAAGTATTGTTGTAGAATATGAAAAATTTAAATATGATAGAAAAATATCACACCAATCTTTAGGTTTGTCAAAAATTCACTTTGCAGAGAAAACTAAAAATGGATAGCATAAAAATATAAGGAGAAGAGGAAATCACAACAAAGGAAAAATAAATGAAATATGAATGAATACAACAACCCATCAGATGATGTTAAATTTTAATTGAGAAAATGTGCTGTATGATTGTTTAATTTTAACCTGCAGATCACTGTCTGTCTTGTATTTTATCCACAGCCAAAACAGTAGAAAATCCATATTGAAAAACAAGTTTAAAAGGGGGAAGGAATTATTCTATCACTGATTTCTCAGCCTTAATTGATAGGAATGGTTTGATATCAAATTTAAATGTGCTGCAGTATTTTGTGTCATAAATTTTCTGATCATTGAAGATGAGTGGGATATATTACATAATAGATGTCAGTATAATGCATCAGTGAATTGGAAATTAAGCTAGACTTAACAATTAACTAGCTTCTGAAAGACAATATGATAGAATTTGAGCTAAAATATGACTTAACCAAGATTTTTTATTTGCAGTGAAGAGGAAACATGAATCTGAGTTATCATCATCAAAGAAAATGAGAACAGACAGTCCAAGTATGGGAAGTTCAAAGTAAGTGTTATTGAAAATAAAAACACAGTGAGTGAACTGTTTTGACCATGTCATTGTGGCTACTGACAGATAGGTTGTTATTTATGATTTCTACTGACCTAGATGTTTTGGCCAGAGTTGACATTATTTTGTAAAAGTCCTCAGATGGGTAAATAGGGAAAGTTATAAACATGTTTTCTTAGAATTAGAAGAAAAAAATATAGTCAAACCTGCTTATGTGGTCACCTCGATTAAGCAATAACCTGGTTTTAACAGCCACATTTTAATTTCCCTATGTTGAATATTTTAGTCAAATGGAACATTGAATAAACAGCCACCTGTCTTAAGCAGCCAAATTTACATCTTCCCTTTGGTGACCTTTAAATGCAGGTTTGACTGTATAAGTTTCTCTGGTTTCCACTTGTCCCATAGGTTGTGTGTTCAATATCCTCCCTGCTCAAACCAAAGACATTAAAATTGGTATTGACTGCCTCTTCACAAGGCATGAAGCATTAAGAGTAAGAGCATAGACTGTTTTGCTCAGAGTCAGAATATAATGTATCTGGGTAAAGAGGCATGTCTTCATGCGGACTGTTGCTTTTGTGAGCTAACACAAATATCTGGCCTAGTGTGTGGATCTAGTACAAAGCAACGCTCATTTTTCATCACTCATTAATATACTCTTGTCCTGAATATGCATGAAAATTTGCCACTGGACATTAAGCAATATTCACTTAAAATTGACACAATCTCTTAGTAATTTATTACTACTCTTTATTTTTTGCTATCAAATCAAACATTTTAATTATCACTGTACAGTTTATTATCCATAGTAAACTGCACTGTACTATACTTTGTAAGGAAAAAATTAAAAGTTCTTATAATTTACAAAGAGACTTGTGACAAGTGATGGAAGAAAATGCTACATACATACTTTTATTTTTAATAATACCAATAGGTAATGTCTAAGCAAAAATAATAATTATGGTAACAGAATTTATGAAATACATTTAAGAATTTGTTTTGTCATTGTATTAGTGGTCCAATTATAAAAGAATTCTAAAAATAAATTCATGCATTCTACCATTTAGATACCAACTGTAAATAAGGACAAAATTAATAAATCAAATAACCATGCTATTTAAAATTTACCAGAAAGGTTCATGTAATAAATGCCTGGTTTACATTCAACATCCACTGTTAATTAAGGTCCTCCCTTATGGTGTAATGGTTAGCATGTGGATGGTCATGGGTTCTGTTTCCAGCAGAGTCAAACCAGATATATATTTAAATTGGTATTTGCTGCTTTACAAGTAAGCACAAATCATTTAGATGGACAAGCACATAATAATCCAGCTCAGTCTAGTACAAGGAAGGATCCATTAGTAATATGTTCTCATCCTAATTATACATGAAATATTTGCCACTGGATATTCAATCAATCAAACCATTTTTTTTTCAGAAGATGGGAATTTTTAAATGGGTATCTTAAGTAAAATATTGGTTTTCATTTTACGAGTATGAAATTTTATTATCATGAATTTCTTGTACACATATGTATATAAAATGAATGTATAGTTGAATCATTTAATCTATTTATTGTATTTCTGTCTTTGTAGGGATGGTATAACAGAAGGTGCAATACGTCGTTATCTCACAAGGAAACCAATGACTCCAAAAGAACTTGTTCAGAAATTCAACTCAAAGAAACTCAATATGACAAAGGAACAAATGACTTCCACTATAGCTCAGTTGTTAAAGAAAATTAATCCTGAGAAAAAATACATTAACAAAGTCATGTATCTGTCACTAAAAGCAGACTGAGTAGTTATTGTGATAAATTAAGAACTGGTCATATGAGAGGTGGCAATTGGTGCAGAAGATCTTACAACATTACAAAGAACTGATTGGTGCTGTTTGAAAATTCTAAAAGGAAAGTAAACTGATAAACTTTGTTATCCATGGTCAGTTATATTTTAAGTTATGATGAATTCAGAAGACAAAGTGTCTTGTCTGGAATCTTACAGATGCAATTGTTTTTCATTAATAGTGTTATTTTTATGAATACATGTAAAAGTGTAATACTGTATTACAATGTTCTTACCTACTGTTCATTGATTGAAAGAATTATAGAGACACAAATTTTCCCCATTAACTGAGTTTACCCCTAAAGAAGCAACCTCATATGTTTTATGCATTATTTATTAGCTCAACTGATCTGAGGGATAAAAAGCTATTGCCATCTCTTGGCTTCCTTTGTCCCATTGTCCAAATTTAAATAAAGATCATCTCCTATGAAACCTCTGGACCAATTTTAACAAAACTTAAAAAAAAAAATTATTTACCTGTAAAAACTAACAATTTACAATCAGTTTAACTTGACACTTTTATTGCCCCTTATTAACTAATCAACATTTCTTGCCAACCATAAGGTGAAGTCACATGATCAAGTCATCAGCAAAAATTTCTATAGTGCATTACAGATGAAATAAGAATATGTAATAAGAGGGGAAAAGTTTCTGATACATAGTTTGATTGTTGGTTAAGTATCAGTATCCATATTCCTCCTATTTCAAATCAGAGTACCTTTGACATTTTTTATTACCAACATTTACAATTGCAGGGAATCTATTGTATTAAATGTGATATCATTTTTTTGTTTGATAATAATGTAATTTTTAATCAGTAAAACTAAAAAAAACATTTTGGTCTTTCATTTCTTTGCATTCTGTTTGTTAAAAAAATTTACCTTAATTTTATGTGGAGTCTGAGATTATAAACTGCATGAGAAAAAGAATCAGCACAAAATTTGGTGGTTTTTAAGTGCCTTTCCACAAAAGAATCTTTGCAAATTATATACACTTAATTGTAGGTGGAAGAATTTATTTTGAGTAAAAGTAACAAGATAAAATATTCCTGCAAATACTGTCATCAATAGCCAGACATTAACATATATAACATAAGACAAATATTTAGTCAACCACAGGACACATTCAAGATAATGCAGCAACAGTTTAGAGTAGAAAAAAGTTGGATATGGATGCTAAACAAAGAAAAACAACTCTGATGTTGCTCCTAGGTATTCAGAAGCATCACATGCTATGTATATTGTCATAAAAAATAAAATTTTCTTGAATAATATATTTTTATTCAATGTTTTGTTTACTTGTTAAAAATATCAACTTATAAAACAATAACAACAATATAATATTATTTATCATTATGTGAAAGTTGAGTTTGTTCCCTGAAAATTAATGCATGTATTCAACTTCTGCTATAAGTGTCAGTTTCTTCAATGCACAGGTTCTCACCAATCTTATACATGGATTTACATTCCATTTTATTGGCAGATTTGTAATGCCATTTTGATGAATAATTCCAATGTTTGGCACTTAGATTTTGCAAAAGCAAATGTATCACATTAAGAAACAGTATAAAAACATTTGTCAACGTCTATGAGACTGTTCTATTAGCCATGATATACTCTCCACAACTCCTTCAAGGTTCTCTATCCAACAGTCTCTGACCTTAAAAATAAAAAAGAGATCATAAAATACATTGTAAAAAAGATATGCACACAGTTCAAAAGTTAATTACAATTTCATAAAATCCTATTTTTTTCTGTTTTTATTTTAAAAAATGGCAATTGTAATATTATCATGCTTTTGTGTTATGTGATATTTTTGCCATTAGTGATTGGTGTTCAGATGGTTTTGGTGTCATTATTTATGCTTAAAAATAGGAAATGCAGCATGCTTGTCCGTGAGACAGCCAGCCACCGAATACAGTTGAAATTAAACTTCTTAAACTTTTATCCTATGTTAAAACTACACAGTTGAATTTATATCACTTATATACATGTATGTTAGCTTAGGTCATTTAAATAAATTGTCTGGTTATCAGACCCTCCCTCATCTCTAAAAAATTAAAATGAGGCTTTTTCAGGAAAGAGTGAAACATTAAAATCTGCCTCTCTTTCTTCTCAAAATTTTCGTTAAAACTACTAGTAGAGAATTTTGCAGAAATTTTGATATTTACCAATGACAGTTATAATATTTGATGTTACAATACAATAATGTGAACACATTCTTGATTGGTCAATTTAGAGGTCAATATAACTGACTTTTACCTGCCATGGTCTGTTAAGTTTTCCTAACTGGAGAGCTTCCACAACATCTATGCAGGGAATTCTGGGACTGTCTGAGTTTGGAATACAAGACATAACCAACAATGGAATGTGTGTGTCTGACCATCTTTCTTTCAACATGGCTGATAATTCATAATTTTCACTGGCCCCTAAAAAGGATATAAATTTTTTTTATAAATAATATTTCAAATGGATTACAACAAAATGTTTAAAGAAATACACTGGCTTCAAATGCACTTTTAGTGATGATCTTTGGTCAATCAACAGTTTGTCTGTCAAAATGCCACTGCAGTCAGAGTGTCACAGTGTTTGGCAAGTTCAAGGGTTATATGGTATTTGTACATATTATAACCATAGGATATAAATAAATTTTTGTTAAAAGATCATAAGTAAGACATTCAGGACATAACGGTAATCAGGTCCCAATTAACGGGCTTCATTACCTAGATGCAATCAAAGAGAACCAGTTAACAAGCAACAATCTACTTTTTTTACTAAATTTTTGTCTTAATCTTTTTTTTTAATTTATTTTACTCAAATCACTGTTAATGGCTCTATATTCAGTATGACAGAGTCTACTTCACTAAGATAGGCCTGGTACAACAGCTTGGTTCTTGTAATCCACAAATGATATTAAAAGCATATTTTATAAATAATACAAAATGTATCTAGGACCATCAAGGAATCCAGAAAATGAATAAAACATGGAAACCATTAAGTTATCTCCAAATAATTAAAACAATAGTACACTGATTGCAGCTTCTAAAAACAAGGTTTTCTTGTTTAAGGATAAAACTGATAAGTAGGGAGAAAAAATACACCTTTTTATCAGTAAAAAAGAATTATATTTAGATGTTCAGATAACTCACTTAAATTCTCAATTGATGTAGAGTCGACAACATAAACAAAAGCATCAACAGTTCTACAGAAATCTCTGACGGCAGGTTTTAATTCCACCAAATTTTCCCCTTCTTCATCTTTCTTGACTTGAATTAAGTTATTGCCCGTCATTCTGTCCCATGATTTTTGGGTACGCTGTTGTTTTGATGCTGAGTATAACACTGACAACTGAAATGTTTGTCCGTTAGGAAGTTTGTAACACCAACCGGAACCCACACCTACAATTATAACATATAGTAAAGCATATGTCAAGTCAACTGTTACAAGTTATAAATTTTTTATCAATGTCATAATACAAAATTACCAATTTTATATAAATATGGAAAATTTAGGTATGCTATATGTACATTCTAGGAGTAACCTCTCATCAGTAGCATTTGAACCGAAACATAGAAGTCAGATATTAACAAATAGCAAAAGAAGCACTCAAACCCAAACAAATCGAAATATGAGTCCAAATCCGACGGCAGGGACAACTACTAAGTGCCTTACTCTTCGAGGCCTTTCCGTACTTTCAGTGTTTTAGAATTTTAG
>JARWCS010303311.1:0-12912 GCA_034783895.1 Geukensia demissa
ACCCGGCACGTCCAAACATAATATTGTGTAGAAATGATTATCACAACCCATCCCAACAAGATATGGACGAAAGTTCAAAATCCGGAGGATCCACATTGTCTTAAAATAAGTTGGGTGGAGTGCGAACATTTGTTATATTTGCCATTTTTAATTTGAAGACACAATATTAACACGTTTATTCGACATATAGTAGGAATTAATTGAACATACCAACCATACCAATAAAATGACAGTACATGTACAAATGTAGAGCTCATCAGTAGGTTGATCACCAAAATCAACTGAGTCAAATGCAAAGAATGTCAACTAGAAGGATGATCCTAACAAACTTCCTGACTTACTTGAGAAGATCTAAGTCTCAATTTGGAAAGTAAAGTTAGTTCAACAAAGCAAACTAGAGAATTAATTTATTAATCATAATCATAAGATGGTCAATTTTTAACCATGTCCAACATCAATTCTTTACTAGCTTCTCCTTTCTAAACTCTGTCCTGTTCTTTGCGTTTTTAATTTATTTAAGATAATTGATCTGAAAAAGTCTTATTTATAAATGTGCAATAAAAAGTAAAGAAGGCAATACCAAGTCTTACCAATCTTACTAATTCTGTACTCTATCAATATTGTTTATTTCATGTTGTGCATGCACATTTTAATGATAGGTAAACTGTGGTTTGATTATATATGTTACTTTGTTTTAGGGAAGAAATTGTAATTTAGTTGTTCATTGTTGACTGCCATGTCGAGGAATGCGAATTAAGTCGTATTGACAAAATATATACCGTATTGTCTTACTGTAAGACGCGACTTTTCTTTTAGATGGTTGTTTTTCCCATGATGGATAGTGATAATAACCTGTGCAAGAGGTATTCGACTTGGTTTAAAGGGGCTTACATGATATAATTGATGTTGTCGCTGTAGTCACAATTCCGTCGTCGTCGTCGTCGTCGTCTTCCACACATGGTTTAGCCTCAGGTTAAAATTTTTTAAACTTGAATAGCTTAATCAAAACTTCATGGATTTTCATGAAACTTGCTCAGAAGCTTTTTTAAGATACTATATACTAAATTTTTACCTGCATTTTTCTTGATAATTGAACTTATTTTTTTGGGTGTTGGTTAAACCTGAGGTTTTAAAACTTCATTAGTGTTGAAGTTATTGAAATTTTATTAGCTTTGTCAACCTATGAAAACCATGAAATAGGCACTACTTCCTATTATCAAAAGGACTTTGTTTTGACCTTCTTTCTGAAAGAGGTTTAATGCAAACGATAGCAAGACCCCTTTCAAACTTCCCCGACCTTATTTGCGGGAGCATAAAAATAAAATTGGGTGTGGAATAAGTGGAACAAAATATTTCCTCACTACTACCTTAATGTTCCTGATTTCTATTGGCGGGGGCATAAAAATAAATTGGATGTGGAACAAGGTAAACAAAACTTTCTAAATTTATAACATAACTCCCTGGAAAAAGACTGTTTAAATTATCTTTAATTTTTTGTAGGAGGAGAAGAAAAGACCACTTTTTCACAGAAGAGGATATAACCATATAGCGTTATTCGAGAAATATAACACCTTTTAATTTGTTATTATATACAATACAACAGAAAGAGTTATCTTCTCTTTGATATTGGCTCATAACACCCACCAGTTACATCCTATAATTCAACATCAGCTGTTTGATGCAGTAATCTTGTAGTAAAATTGCAGCAAGTAATTTTTATGCCTGTTTGGTTTGTGATGTTAATCTCATTGAAATTATTGCAGTAATAACAACTGTCTGTTATTCAAACAGAGTCTTCTCGATTCAGGGGTGTTTTAAAGTTAATTGCACTCAGAAAATGTTCTCATGCTAATTTCATTACGTATCATATGTAAGTCTTACAAAAGACCTCAAATTTTATTTTAAAGAAGATGTTCAAACTAAATGAATTTTTAGTTACATTCATGGACCAAATTCATGAAGTAATGAACACCGATAATCAAAATATAATGACAATAAGGGAATTTTACATATTTCAACGTTGGAAAGATGTAAACTGTATCTTTCAAACATACATTCCAGTACCCGAAAATCATAAAATTAAAAAGGGTTCTTCAGAAATTGGTGTCTCTTTTGCTCTTGCTGTGCTCAATATAATATGAGCATATGTTGCGAATGTATTTAATTTGAAAAACAAAACAAAGTCTCTATAAAACTGTCAAAAAAAACGAACAATTTTTAAAAACTTTTCATATGAACCATTTATCAGTATATTCAGGAGCAAGTTTCATTAAGAGTAAGTCTAAATATTTGTCAAAATATAGTGGAAAAATGAAATTATTTTTTTACATTCCACAGAAGATGAAACATTTCTACCATAAACGAACATCTAAGCAAGTTTAAAGAAAATTAACGGATTTGACAAAGCTAATAGAATTTCAATAACTTCAACGGTAATGTTAACCATCACTTCATGACAAAATACAAAGTTCAACTATTTGTCAATATTCCTAGGGATTAAAACAAATTATTTTAAAATCCATCTCAATTGTATATTATTTAAACCAATTAAGAAGCTTCTGAAAAATTTTCATTTAAGTCCATGAATATTTGACGACGCTATTGAAGTTTTGAAGTTTTAAAACCTTAGAGTTAACCAACACTCAGGAGCAAAAAACAAGTCCAATTATCAAGCAAAATGAGGAAAAATGTAAGTCTGGGGGATATAAATACATCTTAAAGAAGCTTCTGAGCAAGTTTCATGAAAGTTTTGACAAAGCTATTCAAGTTTGAACAAATTTTAACCTGAGGCTAATCCATGCATGTGTGAATGACGACGACGAGTAAAAAAGCATACAACTCTGGCACAAGAAGCTTTTTACGACCTCCACACAGCACAATTAAGAGAAAAACTCCTTATTAATATTTAAAAGAAAGAGTTCCTCAAGGATCGGTACTTGAACCCCTTCTTTTTATCGTCTATAAATGATATTGCGGAAAAACTTATCTCTCTCTGTCGACATTTTGCAGACGACACTTCATTTAGTTATTCGGGTGATGATGAATTGCAGGTCAAATCTGCGATTGGTCATGATCTGCAAAAAAAAACTAGATGAATGGTCCAAAACGTGGCTAATGTGTTTCAACCCCAATAAAACTGAAATTAAGATGTTCTCAAACTCAAAGATCCCAAATTTAAAAAGGAATTCGAAGATACCAAAGGGGCAGACAGAATTCTTGATATCAAAAAATCGAATTCCTGATATCAAAAAATAGAATTCGATTTTTTGATATCAAGAATTCGATTTTTTGATATCACAAAATATTTTTTTTTCATATCAATAAATTGATTTTCTGATATCAAGAAATGACTTTCTGATATCAAAATTTCTATTTCTTGATATCTTAAAATGATTTTTTGATATCAAGAATTATAATTTTTTATATCAGAAAATCGATTATTTGATATCAGAAAATGCATTTCTTGATATCGATAAATGATTTTCTGATATCAATAAATAGAATTCTTGACATACAAAAAATGTAAATGATTTTCTGATATCACAAAAATTCATATTTTTGATATAAAAAAAAATGGAATACTTGATATAAAAAAATCCATTTTCTGATATCAGAAAATATTTTTTGATATCAGAAAAATGTGAATAAATAGTAAAACGGCGCCCCATAAACAATTAGGTTTCCTTCCTTTTTTATAATATTTATTATACATGTGACAACTGACTGAAAATGCCAGGCTATCGAATTAGTCTTGGCCTTGAGTAAGGTTGCCACTCATTTTGAATCTGTAAGAAACGGGAAAATGTATGAAATCACTCTTAAAATACTGTAAGACAAAGGTAATTTGATCAATTTGTTTTCATAATATAAATTTTCTTATTTTGCATCGTTTAAACAAACGGTTGTCCAGCGGAATAGGTCTCTTCTAATTATATTATCCACTAGTGTAATTATATTGTCCAAAAGTATAATTATATTGCCCATTAGCAAGGGGTTTAACACGCTAAGCGAGACTTCAGTCCGTTAAATGAAGGCCACGTCAAGAGAAAGTCCGTTGACCGGGTAGAGTACGGACAGTTGACAACTTGTTATCGATATATCATTGGCCATTTTAGATATTTTTTTCTGAATAAATCAAAACTACAGCATTTTTGATTACTTAAAACACATCTGTGAAAATAATTAATGTTTGGAGACAATTGGAGGTAGAAAAAGTATGCACTGAATGTCTGGTTTCGTCACAAATCTGAAAAGGGTTTTCTCCCTGTAGTATATTTCTGGCTACAAATGTAAACAAACGAGTAATTTTACTATGATAATCTATATTTTGTGAAGAATATTGAACCAGTTTTTCAAACATTTAAAGATTTAACCATTTTACGCAAGCTGGAAAAGTTGGAACGTTTAACATAGTTTCTTTTTTCAGAATATAAACAGATTTGTACAGAAATTTATGTAAAATATCAGATGACGAGTCAGCCACGCAATTTACCGACCAATTACAGGGGCCCGTAGATTAAATTTCACTTATGAAAGGACAGTTTTTCATGTTTCACGTGTAAATTGATCCCCCCTTACCAAACAATACTTAGAAATATGACTAAATCTAAAGCTTTTATTTCATCCGACGACAGAATAATGTGATAATATTTTAAATTAATAACCATTCAAACGATAGTAAAATCTCAAGGGAAAAATGTTTTTCTTGGAATCGTGTGACTCTCTGACGATGTCGATTTGTTCCAATCATCTGCTTTCTTATTAATTTTAGATTAAATCTTATCTGTTGGTCCGTCTATGAATCAGCCGCAAAAACATGATTCCAAACACTGATCAGGGTTATACATATTGAACCAAAGGGTTTATTGTTTTGTATTAATATAAAATAGCAGACGTGGTATTGATATGCATTAAAACATACAGTTTTTCATATTTTAATGTGGAAATATTGTTTCATATTATAAACGGGGGAAATTAAAATAAATATATAAATGAAATGCAATTTCCCATTGGCACGAACACATATCTTTTAAAAGGAGAAAATTCAAAGTTAGCTCAGCGATCGATCAATTAAATTCTACAAAGATCGACCAAGTAAATTTACAATGTAAAACATATTACAGTAAATCACACCAACAACGACATCTACTTAATTGCAAATTCTTGGCTTTTTATTGGCTCACAAAGTTTGCTGTTGGGTCAACATGCTTGCAAGTGGTCCACAATTCCCCTAATCTCGGACAGTGATGTAACAAATAAAACAAAGCCTTAAAAAGCGAATGCAACGATTTGTCTCTTGACGTTGATGCAAAATACTAAGAAAACAGAAATATAGACAAAACAATATTGAACTTAAACAGAGGGTGCTTTCCCCCTGTTTTGCAAAGTAGTTCGTGGAGTCCAAGTTTTTGCTTTGTAAAACATTTATATGGTCTATCTTGTTCTTAATATTAAAAGAAATTAAAAGTTGAAAATATTGTTCAAGTTTTATTCCGAATTAGGCAGTCGGCATGAAGAAAAATATTTATTTAATTTGAGGTAATTTCTTTATGATTTACAAACTGCAATTATTACGACACAACTTAATTTGAGGCAATTTCTTTATGATTTACAAACTGCAATTATTACAACATAATAGTATTTTCATCAATGAATTTAATGGTCATATTTCGTCGCAGATTACCACCTATTTGGATATAAGAAGGTTTCTGTCCTACAAACATGTAATCAATCACTAAAATCTGTTCAGGAACCAAATGATAGGTTATTTTTTTCTCTGTACACCGATCTTGATTCTAAACGATCATAATCTATCTTATTCATTCTTATTTATCTTATTTCAATTGTTGCGACAATATAAAATGGGCCAAAACAGAAAACTCCTTGAAGATTATCAAAATATTTATAGAATGGTCATGGATTTGCAGTCGATCAAGACGACATCTTTTTACATTTTATGCAGCAGATGCAGTTGCTTTACATATTATCAAGATAAGTATAGAAATGCTAGCTTGGGTCACTGCAAGGCACAATGACAGCCGTTTTCAATCAGTATTTGCAGGTCTTGATTGACCAATCTGTCTTAAATCTCGTTTTGTATTTGCTTAAGTCATCAAAATAAGATAAACCAGACTGCAACGGCCGTTAAGTGTATATACTGATATATTTTTGACCTGATATTTCAACCAAGCTATTGTGCTGACCAAATGTTTGCATAAACACACTATTGAAGAATTCCTAGAATAAAAGTTCACTGGAGAATACGTACATTAGAAATCCAAAGCAAAATTAAAAAAACAAAATTAAAAAACCAACAAAAAACCCCCAAATAAATCACATATTAGGAAACAAAAAAGTTGCTCAAAACCCACGAACGACTTAACAAACATGATTAAAGTCATGTGCTTCTTATTAACACCTTTTTCCTATAAATCAATCTCGAGGCCAAAATGTTATAAACAGTGACAAATGTGATGCTTAATTTAAATCGGGGCGAATTGGGAAAGGACTTCATGAACACCAATATAAACACGTAGAAGGGACGAGTGGTCTGAAGGTAAAGTATTTTTACGCTATGGTTTTACGCATGTCTGCTATAGCTGAGATTAAGTGATACCACAGGGAACATGTCTTGGTAGCGACCATTTAACTTAATGAGGGGGATTTCAGCAACTGTAAAACGGATATGGCTTAATGATTGGAAGACAGTAAGGCATTCTTATTTTTTACAAATTTATCCAAATTATTTATCTGCATACAAAGCGCACTTCTGAAATCTCTTTATGCAGCAATTTTCTTGAAAACACCATATTTTCTCCCGAAAACCATTTTAGTAAAAACAGGCACGGGAATATTAGACCCAACAGCAAGAGGGTCAGTGATATGGGAACATAGAAATATAGGAACTAAACAACAGGATAGCTCAATTCGTCACATTTGCCATCAATCTTAGAAAAAAAGTTTACCGCCTTGATCTAACCTAGGACTAAATTTAAGTAAAGTATAACTACCGAAGGGAAAACCCCTCCCGCTGTCCTACGCGCTACAACTGTCATGGAATCCTTCAACTCTAATAAAAGTTACGTCAATCCGAGAGGAGAACAATTTTATTGCTGAACTACAAAGGTAACCTAAGCAGTTTAGAAACACTGGTGCCGAATTATGATTTAAGGATGGACAATTTCAAACTTTACCTTATGTATTCTTTTATGATATTTTAGTCTTTGTACCTTTTGTTTCCGTTTTATCTTTTAGTTTGTTTCAAATTTGTCTAATATCTTTGAACTATGCACTTTTGATCTCTCACATGCATATTTTACATTGGACTTTACAAGAGCAACACTCTATTTAGAAATTCTGACACAAAGAACAGACACGAGAGTATCAAATCACTTGCGATACATTAACTTCATAAACTGGGGAAGCAGGAATATTAAAACAAAAATGTGGAGTTAACAACGGAAAGTTGAGATCATCACGTTTATCGTAAATTAAGAAATGTAGCTATAAGAAGCAAATGCCTTTTTTATTTGCATAGAGTTACAAAAGCGTTGACTGATTTTTTTATCATGAATAGCTAATGTACTACGGTCCACATTTCTATACGTCAATGAAACTATACAAAAAGTAGCAAGAATTCCTAAGTATATGACATGGATAATGACAATGATCTTATTATGATAGTACAATTATTGCTATAATTATTCTAATGAAGAAATGCAGAACATTCTCTTATTCCTTAGTGTTCTGTGATATGATTTATCAATTGTTCATGTTAAAATTATAATAACGCAAGCTTGTAAGAGTCAACATGCTTTCAACGAGGATTGGCAAGTGTTTAAAAGGAGCAGATGAACGTTAAATCGTTCAACAGTCAGGATTACTACCATATATGGAATGAGGTCATGAAAGGTTAAATGACCCTAAAACTCTTCATATTTGTCTGGGTAAAAATCTGAGCATGGACATTAAAGATATTGGAAATTTGAATATAATCCCAAAGTCTCATCAATTTCCTATGCTCAGATTTTTACCCGCAACCAAATGAACTTTTCATACCTTAAACAATAGAATTCCACATTTTTGCAAAATATGTGAAATTCTTTTGAAACATTCTTTAATAAACCGAATTGATTCTTAGAATATGTCTAAAAATTAAAATTGGAACTTTCTAAATTTTTTATTTTATAAGTATCTGCAAATTTAGGATACTTTTCAGTTTTTGGTAGTGTTGTCGACTGTTCAAGGGATGCTGGAAATTTCTAGCAAACTGAAAGCTTTGCATATATTTTTAGCCATGCCGATAACGTATTCATTACAAAAATTACAGAATATTGTATCGTGTTTGTTTTAAAGTGATATAGTAATCAAAACCAATGACAGAAAATTACAAAAACCAAATTTCACATCTGGTGATAAAAGTTTAAAGTCTTGAAAATAAGTCATCTGGAATTAACGAGGAAGAGTGATTGAATGTTTGAAAAGAGAGCCTGTGCGAAAAAAAATATGATTGACTTACTTTTTCTAATTCCATCGTGATAACATTTTAAAAAAGGAAAAATATTGAATCGATTTCAATCATTTTTGTCAAGAATTTTTTAGTGTGATTCTAATTTTAAAGTTTTTTTTCTTTTTTAAAGTAGTATTTTTGCAACTTAGTTTATATTAATACTATCGATATCAATATTATTGTAGATCAAGGTTTTTGATAATATGAGCCATGATATTATCTTTACAACACATTTTAAGACTTCTTGATCGTGATAAAAAGATATATTTACAAAGCAAAAAACCAATACAAGAGTTAATCTTGTGAAAGGTCACATTTGATATCCTTGCAAAAGATGGAAGACTGATATTGTGAAATGCTGACATAGTCCTTGAATGAAATTCGTTCTGATCTCCTTGTGTGACAAATAGATCAAAATTTTGATTCAAATGATTTTAATTTTTGAGTGATAATGTAAGCCGTGTTAATTGCCAACAACATATATTGCATATTTATTTAATTGTAAAATATTTTTTACATTGTCCAGTACTTTTTTCATATAATTTCATGCAGAATATTAAATGATAAATTCATGTTTATCAGGCGGTCATCATTGACATTTTACAGAAACACTAAACCAAGCAGCATGTTATTACCCGTTGTTCGTTTTGACAGTCTAGCATAAACAGTAAATGTCTCACATCTAATAACATTGTCTATATCATTTTTGTTTTAAATACACAGGACGGTGCTTTCTTGTTGGACAATTTCACTAGGAGTGGAATTTGTTAATTACCTCCGTTTTACTCGTAGTTGGAGTGCAGTCTCTCTGACATTTACCCCCATATATTTTTATTTTCATATTTGCATTCTTTTTGTTCAACCATTAGTAGACATATAATTAATGTGTCTATATCTTTTTTATCTGTGTTAATATCCCTATGTTAATTTTACTTATTTAGGTACGAAAATGAAAATATATGGGGTAAATGTCAGAGAGCCTGCACTCCAACCACGAAAATCGTTCAGTTTATTTCAATCTTGCTGTTTATCTTTTCATTCATTAAACTTATTCATTACATGTTGATTTATCAAGATTACTTAACGAACTACCCAGCAGCTTGCACTTTACTTACCTAGCTATCCTGCTGGTCACAGATAATTACGTTAAGTAATATCTATTTTAGAATTAAATACAATATGTACAATACACCAACTCAAATCTAAGTACCCTCAAAGCTCGAACTTTTCTTTTCGAATGTAACAATGGCATCAATTCACTGAATCTGATGATTCAAATTTGACTGGGATAAATCGGATTACTGAAATGATAATACAATTGCCGATAACTCTGCACCAAAGACGCACTGCCATAAATACTAGAATAAACTAAAATAAAATTTGTATGACTAGACTTAAAAGTTTCTTTTTGATTTGTCAACGGCCTATCATATATTACGAGGTGTAATATAAAAAAGAGAAGATATGGGGTAAATGTCAAGGATACCATACATGATAGCTTTTTCTCTTATGCATGACTACAGAACCGACCTAGTAACCTAAATTGTCATCGTAACTGCATTTAAACCTACAGGTCTTTTTTAACCTCAGTAGCACACGTCAGGTAAACAAATTATATCTGCTCAGATCATGTAACAGCTTTTAGGTTTTGGTTAACCTGACGCATTTTATAACAGTTTTCAATGAAATCATATATATCGGTTTATTTATCGTAAAGAAAATGTTTAACAAAAAATCGTATTTTAATTACTTGACATGGGTGTAGTCATCTGGGTGAATAAAATAAAAATTCTTGTAAAATTAGTTTGTCATATGTACATATAAGATTCTACAAAAAATAAGTATCTTCACTTCAACAAATCCTTGACACAATATAAAAATAGGACATATGATATGATGATATGATTGGCCACGAGACAACCAGCCAGCAAATAGCAGTCGAAATCAAAGAAACGGTGCACTTCCTAAGCCCTGAAATCAGAACTTTTATTGTTACTACAAAAAATAAACGTTATTGTCTGTGTTTGTAATGATAACGTATAGTGGTAATCAGACAAACCTGTCAGTCAACATTGATAACCAATGCATCAAAGTTATTTATATTAATCTAGATTTCCGACACAATTTTCTCAGAATGTTTACGACTGCAATACGATGCACGATTGTAGAACATATTACAGTACGTCATCCCTTGTGATGGCTTTTGTAGTTTTATCAAATAACAGCAATCACTTTTTGTTTACTAGTAACTTTTTTCAGAATCACAAAACATGAAAAGGGTAAATCGACGCCCTTATCACATTACACCGATGCCCTTATAATAAATATAAACAAGAGAAATGGACAAATTTAACTTGATACGGAAGCAAGGTCTATAGAAAATGTCATTGATCTCTTGGTCGATTATTCTTGCTTAGTTAGCATAACACAATTTTAGTTTTACGCAAATGTTTTATTATGGCGTTAATTTCAATTAAATTGTCATTTAATTGATACACCATTAAAAGGTAATTGATCTTCATTTTCCAGCTACTTTGTTTTGGCGTGTATAGAATATACGGCTGATCCGATTTTGTGTCTTTTTGTTTGGTTGTGGTTATTTTTGGAGTCAATTGTGACAGTCTAGTAACTAATCTACAATTGTTTACAATGCTTTTTGCGAAGGGGATACCGTGCAGTAATCATTATGAAAAAAATGAAACCAGGTATAAACCGTTGTACTAGTAACATAAAGGGGAGGGCAGAATTCATGAAAAAGACTATATTTCCTAAAATCAAACTCAACAAAAAAGCACGAAAATCAAAAGGGAAAAGGTGGATAGAAGCCGCTAACTCGAGAACATGAGACAAACAGGACAACACGAGACAAAGGCAACACAATACAGAAAAATAAAAACTACAATATATATCATTTGTATATGGACGATAGATACGGATCCAACAAAAAACTTGTGTTATACAGAGGTGATCTTGATTCTTAAACAAATCCTACCTCTTTAAATGCAATCGTCATTTTGTCCATTTTAAATTTTCATACATAGCTCGAAAATGAGATATGATAAGACAACCGATTGAATTATTGCTGTTTGCTCGGCAACATGTCAGCCATATTCAGGATGAAAACAAGTTGCAAAGAATTTATCAGTTTGAAGACTTGAGCATTTCACCGGTAAGAGATGTGCTTTTATTCTAGCGGATTGCCTATTGTCCACTATAGATGAGCTGTTAAAAGGGGTCTTCAATGTGCTTTTAACGTGTCATTTTCTTATTTCTAAACATGGGACGTCTCCCTCCAGACAAAAACCACAACCAACGACGTCCCTATAACAGGTGCCCACAAGACTGAATTAATTATTGAGTCTATTCTTTTCTCCGATATCATCATTACGAAGGGGATCAAGGTTGAATATTTATACATCCCGCTCGGGGGTTCTACCCGAAGGTGGAGATAACGAAGGGTCAATTTCTGTATGATGTCCACCCTAGGGAGAAGATACAACCATATACATCTGCTTTGAAATTGACTAATTAGTTAAGTTAACAATACTCAATACAAAATTTCGTAACATTTTGTTGTTTTGCTGATTTGCTTATCTAACAATCCGTTTGAAAAAAATGAAAGTAATAACATGTTTTCGAATCCAATTCAGAATAACCGTTAGCTTCCGTAAAGTTCTTGGTTCTTCTATTGGTTCTAGTCGCTGTTTTATTCGTCTTGTTGTTCTTCTAATGTATTCGTGTCCAGGCCATAAAATGTTTATCTTTAATATAGGTATGCCATATTTGGCAAATGAGTGTCCCGCCATGAAGCGATATGTCAGGACACTGACCTTGACCTTTGACAGTTTATCAATGTATGGGTTTTGTCGTGTATTCCTGTCCGGGCCACAAGTTTTCGTTCAGTGATATTGGCACACTTTATTTTGGCACATGGATGTAGAACTTTTGGACTGTAATTTTTATCCCAGTATCGCCTTAAACCTTTGACCTCTTTGTCAAATTACCAGGTCATGGTTTCGTATCCGGGTCAAAACTTTTTTTCATATTTGGCACATGGTTGTATCACAATGTGACGATGTAATCACTCAGTATAACCTTGACCCTTGAGATTTTTGTTTTTCTTGTTTTGGGTGGTTGTCATGGCCTCATTCATTTGTTTTGTCACCGCCGGGCAACAACTTTTTGTTGTTCTTGTAGGGCTTCAGTTGATGATTTTTGGATGAATGGATGAATCGTCATGAGACGATGTGACAAGTATATTTAGCATGATCTTATAGTCTTCGCCCCCGAGGGCGGCCGGGGTATAGTAATAGGTCGTTCGGTTTTTCCGCCCGCAGGTAGAACCCCTGCTAAAGGGGCGTCCGTTAGTTCGAGCGGGATGTATAAATACTCGAACTCCCCTT
>JARWCS010303421.1:0-12911 GCA_034783895.1 Geukensia demissa
ATTTAACGACCTTACAAAAAGTCAAAGGGATTCTTCTTGGATCAACTATTAACGAAGCAGCATTAAATATGAAAATGGAAAGATATGGGTAAATGACAGCGAAACTGCACTCAAACCACGATAAAAAACAGAGGAATTAGCAAATCTAGAAGTCTCCACAAGGCGTACGAATTGTTATTTTTTACTGCTACCCGATCATGTGAAGGGTTTCCAAAATCTTACCAAAACTGGCCTCTCTGCGTCATGCAAAGAACTAATATAAATGAAAACATGGTCCATGACACTGTTAACCACAGTAAAGAATTTATATCAGATTCTGGTTGTTGCACCAATACCATCGAATGCTTGTGGGGAAATGTGAAGCTTAAAATAAAAAAAAAAATGAAAGGAGTAGCATCTGGAAAACTTCTGAAATTCTCGATCAATACATGTACAGATATAGAATGGGCCATTCCAACGGAGATATTTTTAACAAACTACTTCTTGATGTTAAAGAGTATGGACCAAAGTGTATATGAATCAATGATAGGAGAAGTCCATTTCTTTTTATCTAAATCAAATATATATGTCCGCTAAATATTTATCCAGCGATGTGGATGGGAAATTGTCATTTTAAATAAAATACATATTTCAACAAAGTTATATATATAAAGGATAGGAATACTTGTAATATGCTTATGTATCAGCCACATTTGGCCATGCTCATACCAGTTTTTAGGTCTTTATGTTAAGGGGTTGCCCTGTTTAAAATGTTGATATGTCCACATGCCGAACTGTCTACATGCCACCTTGTATAAATGATGACATGACTAAATAAGTAAACTGAGTAATCTGTAATGATGCTGATGTCACTACAAAGTCATGCCATATTTTTAAAATTCAGTCATGACTTGTGCCGACATGACTACGTGCCGACATGTCAACATGCCACCTTGTCTATATGACGACATGCCAACATGTCAACACGCCACCTTGTCTATATGACGACATGCCGACATGTCAACACGCCACCTTGTCTATATGAAGAAATGCCAACATGTCTACGTGCCGACATGTTAACACGCCACCTTGTCTATATGAAGAAATGCCAACATGTCTACGTGCCGACATGTCAACATGTCACCTTGTCTATATGACGACATGCCAACATGTCTACGTGCCGACATGTCAACACGCCACATTGTCTTTATGATGACATGCCAACATGTCTACATGACGACATGCCTACATGCCTTCATATCCACGTGTCTAAATCAAGATATGTCTACATGTCTACGTGCTGACATGCCTACATGTCCCCTTGTCTAAATGGCGACATGACATTCCTACATGTCTGCTTGCACATTTAAACAGGATAGCAACGTCATAACAATATTCTCTTTCAAAAATGCCACAACAAAACCAATCTATATATCGCCAGGCATATTAATTTACAAATAAGTCTGGAACTAATTTCCCCTATACCCTACTTGAGCCCTGACTCATGCCCCTTAAAATTGAAAAACAAGTAAGGTGAAATTGCAGCAAGTTTGGCATTTAAAGAATTTCCTCCATAATTCTTATTAGACCTGCTGGTGACCTGGATGGTCTGAAGAACCCCTTGCTTCCAGAAGATGGCCCACCAACATAAAAATCCTGGATCCTCACATCACTCTTTTTAAATGCTCTAGGAATCATTAAGGACTTTCATTAATTGAAGATTTGTTGAAATAAAAATGATTTGTTTATGTCAGGCATATGGTGTGTTTTTAGATAGGTAGATATTGCCTGATATCAATTGTCAGTGTTTGATTTATACAGATTTTTGGATGACAGGATTTAGACATCTGTCACTGTATTTACATAACTAAGTCAACATTAAAATTCACAAAATTTATTACATATCTGCACCTTTTCCAATATTTTATGTCCAGGTAAATAAATGAAAGAAATACTCAGACTTCCCAAAGACATAAGAAATTGATAGTGATGTTACAACCAATGTCACATGGCATTGGCAAGTAATTTTGTTGAGCAATGTGATAAAATCAATACCTAACAATGTTAGAAAAAGTAATAATTCTCTCTGACAAAGGAATTTAGTTTCAATTTGAAAATCTAAATATCCAAAATAATATTTCCTGTCCGTTAAGCTGGTCAACCAAGTAGGCATTATCTTGGAAAACAACAATATTGTCTATCTAATAATAAATGTGGCATGCTTTGCACTAACCCAAAATCAAGGCCAAGGAAATAAGGTACATTTGAAAGTGAGGCCATTCCAAGATCTTATGGTGGCCTTGTTTTGAAAAAAGGTCTTCAAGGCAATGTGACTAGTCACCAATGTGAATTGAGACATCATAATGTCAAGGAAATTGAAGTGTTCGTCTGCTTAACTGTACCATTATTTAGTGCCATTAAAAACTAAATTCACCAGGCTGGATATTCTCAAAGTATAATGGATGTAGTAGAATACAGACTGGGCAGACCAAGACTACCTGCTTACATGATACAAGAGTTACCTCCCCTTTACAGAGTTACCTTTCATTAACTTGGATATTCTATACATACTAGTATTTCAAAGACAATAGTTTAATTTTTAGCTCACCTGGCCAAAGGCCAAGTGAGATTTTATCATCACTTGGCCTCTGTTGTCTGTCTGTAAACTTTCACATTTTCATCTTCTCCTCTGAAACGGCTAGGTAAAATGGAACAAAACTTGACAGGAAGCTTCTATGGAAGGTCCTTTACATAGTTTCTTTGTTTTTTTTTTTTTTTAGATCGGAAAAAAACATGGCCCTCATGGACGATTCTTGTTTCTGATAGGCTGATACATTAAAAAATCCTCTCCTCTGAAACCTCTTGGCTAAATGAATTCATATTTGATGTGGAGCGTCTATGAAAGGTCCTTTATAAAGTTTCTTCATTTTGTCCCAATTTGGACAAAAAAACATGGCTGCCATGGACTATTCTTGTTTCTGTTTGGCTGATTCATAAAATGTTTTTCTCTGAACTACATTTGACAGGAAGCATCTATTTAAGATTCTTTCTAAAGTGAACTAACTGCCAATCATGGCTACTTTTGGTCATTTAATGTTTGTTTGTTAAGTGGCCATTGTCAGGTCAACTATACAGGCTCAACCTTCTCAGTCTCTAGTTTTCATGTTTTTACACTTGAAACAAACACCAGTTAAAATAAAAGGAATGTATTATTACTGAATACCTCCGTAAATGAGAAGTTTGATTGGTACCAGTGAATAACAAGAAAGTTGATATTGGAATCGAAAAATTACTCTTGGCAATCTTACTGGTCACCATTTTTCGTTCAACATTGCTTTTATGAAGTGCATGACACTGATAATTGCATAATAACAATTTTCATTTTGAATTTTCATTTTGAATTTTTCAGCATTTTTGCAGTACAATGCCTATATTTTTGTCTCAATACCTCATTCCGTTCATTTTCCTGACATTCCAATTTTAACATGGCAAAAGCAAAACCTGCAAGCCATATTAGAATTAAAGTGGAAATATACTTCTTGAAACTTAAATCAAATGACAATATCAAGAACCTCTTGATTTATAAAAATTATTATTTATGAAAAGTAGTACTGAAAATAAAGTGTTATAACTTACCTTTTATCCAGCATGGATTTATTACTGCTGTCTGGACAAATATGCACAAATTCATACATAATTACATCAACAACAACATATTATCTAAATAAGGAGGCTAATTCCATTAAACTGTTTAAACTTTTTGCATCTCAAGCCCACTTAATAGGAAACCATTATCACTACAAACATGATAATAGTAGGTCACGGAGATAAAACCAAAACAACCTGCCAAACGCCTTGCCAAGTCTTCATTATGGTGATTCAGAAATTTTAGATTCCCACCTCACTTCAAGGATTAGTCGGAAAAATCAGTCAAGACATAAACAATCTTTTATGGGAGTTACTATCACTACTTTCGTAAAATTGTGCTTTATTTGGATATTATAATGCAGTGAAATAGGATTATAAATATTTTGAAATATTCTGTTTATAATTAAAATACCGATTTTATTTCTTTGAAATATGGCAAAAAATGATGGTACAACTGTGTATCCTAGGCTTCAAGTCCATGTGAGTAACAATTTGGTTTTATGTTTAGTTAAAGTGTTACACTTTTGGAAAAAAAAAACTTGCGGTTGTTACAAAACCATAAATATACTTTTAATATTTTGTTAATACAAGCTACAGGCATGGCAGGTATATGTTCATAGCAATATTATACTTAGACAACTTTTTTGAAACTTGATATTGTAATGCTAGTGCCCTTCGATCCCTTCCAGTCTCAATTTTTTCAAGAATAATGTTTTCATTTTAGTGCTGGAAGCTGGAAAATTTTACCAGGTATTGCCATAATATTTCTGGCTATTTCGTTTTTTGAGATAAAAATTATACAGGTTCATGTACTTGTTTATATGATCTTTTCTGCTTATTCCAATAAAAATTTCTGCTATCCAAAAACACTGATGAAAATATGTACACTCCAAATGCCAATATTTACTGACATTCATAGAAATACAGTAAGCAGTATTCATGAAAAATAGAACTAGCAAACAAATACAGAAGAATAAATTTGATTACTTTTACAGTAGTAAATAACAATGCCTACCAGAGTAATTATACAAGGAAACGTCTGGAAAAATCAGCTTTCATATTTTAAAAATACTGAGATCTTTAAAATGTCAAGGTTTGAATTATAAAATGTAAAATATGATCAATTTTTATATACAGTCTTTACTCGTTTTTCAAGCCATCTCTGTCA
This sequence comes from Geukensia demissa, assembly GCA_034783895.1. NCBI lineage: Eukaryota > Metazoa > Mollusca > Bivalvia > Mytilida > Mytilidae > Geukensia > Geukensia demissa. The sequence continues at coordinate 4,796 of JARWCS010303421.1, forward strand.
GTTTATGTAGAATTTCTAAACAATCACAATGGTCACACTAAATTGAAATTAAGTAACCTTTTTGAAGTTAAGGAGAATCATTTCAATTGACTGTTTCTAGCTGTGTCTTATGTCTGTATGGAACCCTTCATGCAAGTTTCTGTTCATTCAGAAAATATAGCTCACACAATATCACAGGTCTGTTAATTTGGATAAACCAGTCATCAAATGCATCTAGATCAAGATGACCTTGATCATAAAGTCATTGATTATCATAGTTTTTGTATCACCTGCTGTATAGCAAGGCGACACATAGGATTCACTTGTATCATTATCGGCACAACATTAGTGTACTCCTCCTTAACCACTTAAGAAAATCCAACCAAACTTACACATAATAGTCAGTAGAAAGCTTAGTATTGCACTATCTTCTTCTTTTCTATAATGAATGAGTTTTCTATCTGTCATAGCCTCATTTAGGGCAAAGTTGTAGCAGGTGACACATGTCTTACATGGAAGACCCATTTCAGAAACTTAATGCAAGATATCTTTATGAAACCTGTTATGATGTTACATAAGTATAACTGCAAACTTAGTTGAATTTGACGTCAAGGTCATTCAGCAGAATTTAGATTTTTGTTAATTTTCTTGATGCTGTCATACCTGTTATCTCTTGGAAAGTATCTAATTTTTTGTAATTCATGGTTATTTACATGCATACACTATGCTTTAGAAAACATGTTAAATATCAAAAATAGCTGCTGGAACGGCAAAGTTTGCAGGCAGTGGCTGTGGTCCTAAAATACTGAATACTGCTGCAGATTTATAATATGATATAAAACTAGACAATGCAGCCAGACTCTGCAGCCTTCCCCTTCCCCTTCCCCTTTGATTTTCTTATTTGCCAAGAAATTTTATTTTTCATTTCAAGAATGCAGGAATAGAGAAAATTAAATTCACATGTAAAGTTGTGTCAGACATGTTTATCAGACAGACTAGGAGCTAAAAATAGAAAGACCAGTCAAATTTTATGAATTTCTTGTTACAAAGAATGACCAAAGGTTAAGAACATCAAAAAGGCAAATATATAGAATACACAAATGAGTTTTACAAATTACAATGTTGGAAACTTTTTAACATACATTCCAGTACCCAAATATAAACAAGAGCATACAACTCAAGAACAGCACAAGAGAAAATCTCCGTAATATTTAATAAAAAGAATGTATAATTTATGCCAGAAAGACATGAACCATATCTTACATTTCTAACAAATACTCAAAAGCCAAAATTAACTGGGTATAAAGCCCTTTTCTAGATCTATCTTCATTAGACACATTTTCTGCAAAATCTTTCAATGGAATTCTTTGAATGAACATGAAGATAAGATGCTGTGAAGATATGTATATAGGAAGGAAATTCATCTTGGATCATTCCAAGGCAGATAATCCAGTGGGTGGCATCCTTTGAGAGTTTTGCTCACAGTATGTCTTTTTTTTTACATTTAATTTGCATCACCTTTTTAATGCTATATTACACTAATGCAATGTGATAGAATACTGCATGCTACATTTTGGTAACATATTCATATACTGCTATACAAAGTATAGGGCTATTGCATAAATATTGATGAATATTAAACTGCAGAAGCTTGCAAGTGCAATAAATAGTCTTTGAATGAAAATATTCATCAATATATGTACCTTAACCCTTTAATTATATGGTAAAATCTTTTAGTTCTAAAAACATCAAATAGGGCACTTTTTGAGAGCAATATTGAGTATGGTGGAATATTGCACACTAACTTTTAGTTACATTCTATGTGGAAAACAATGTTGTTAAACAATAAATCCTGAAATTAATTCATCTGTCACTTTAAAGTCTAATGATGAATGAAAGCAACAATTTCTGAATTCATGGTTCTTAGGTTCTAGGCTGTATACTCTGAGACTTAATATCTTATAATGGAGCTGTTTTCCCATATAAATTTTACTACGCCCTTAACACAATTTTTCTTGTACATACTTTTAGTGATATAAAGCACAATTGATCAAAAATGTTCCCAGTGACAGAAGAATTTAAAGCATTTTACAAACTGAGCAATTCAAATAAAATATGTTCAAACTGAAATCTATAGCCAATATTTACACATTACTTAGACCTATACAAACTGTTTAAATTTAATGAATGAGAGATACTGACCATTTTCTGAAAACCTGAAGATATGAACTGTGATACTATTATGTCACTATAGATTAAAGACAAGTATTTGGTTTTGTGATATAAGTGAAAAGGTTTGGTAGGGGATGTTTTTGTATACTTAAGGTGGTTTCGGTTTTAAAAGTTTGGATGAATATGTAAGAGTATACCTCTTCATTTGACTCAACTTCCATGACAAGATTTTGAGTTAATCCACCCCTCCCACCCCTTACCCCCCACCCCCCACCCCCATGGTAATATATTGGATACGGTTGTTTCGAATCACTTCTATTCCGTCGACCGGATCCGCCTATTTCATGTCCTTATGACGAAGTGTTAGGCAGACAGCTTCCAGTGCCTGTGTCAGTTACGTCAGATTTGCGTGTAAAAAATCAAAGAATTCCTTTTGCAATTCAAGAACAAAGAAAGTCAGTCAGTGAACATATTTTGAAAATTATAAGTTGAGTAACATGTATACATCACATGTCAAATAAAATAAAATACGATTATAGTTGGCAGGCATGGAATCTGAAGTGCAATGCCGTACATTCTAGCGTAGTTACACAGTCTGGAAGACAAAAATTCAAAAATGTTGACGGAATAGAAATGATTGGAAACAACCGTATTCTGATGCAACAGTGTTTGAGACATTGATTTTTATTTTATGATGTTGAAATTCTCATGGCATTTAATTCACATTTGATGCCGTCGAACAAACTATGAAAATACAGATGTTAATTCCATGTTGAGATTGAACGTTATTTTATTCATTTGCTTTAAAATGGAGTTAACATTATTGTATTTGAAGATTTGCCGGCATCAATTTTTATTTGATGGTTGCAAATTTCTGTTTACAGACAGTGCAAACAAGTCACCAGTTTCATCAAATTGTCAAATAACTGGCAAATTTTCAAATAAAATACTGTTCACTCCTACTAGTCACCATCTTGAAGACCAATTAGTGTGTATGAATGTGCCATTACTATCATAGATGGAAGGAAACTGCAGGAAGACTTCTGAAACAAACTTCTGAAAATTTTATTTTTCCTTGCCCTCTTTGCTCAAATGACATGTTAAAACCATTCTTGAAAAAAAGTCATATAGTGTTCAGAAGTAAGTTCAAAAGGTCATTTCATTAGTGTTTATAATAATGATTGAAGTACAGGGTACATCAAAATTTCTCGAAAATCAAATTTAATGATCATGATGATTGGACATTAATGTTACAAGCCCAGACATCTTGTTTAGTGATAAACATTTGAGGAGCAGATAGCTTGTGAAATTCAAGATACCCTTTATCACAAACCCTTGTTTTTAAATTCAAATAGTTTTGTAAATAGCTGTGTTTTCCTGTAAAACTTACAATTTCTAAACACTGCTGGTGATGGTTAATTATACATCCAATAAAATTACTGTGGTAAGTATTCTGTATGAACATGTTGTTCAATACATTTTTGGCCTTCTTAAGAGGTGGGTATCAAGATTTGACAGCTTGTGAGAATTGTTTTCCCAGGGATGTATTTGGAGGGAAAATCCTGATATGTTGACCATTTCTGATGTCCACAAATAAAGATGGCCAAACTGGTAATTGTTTTATTATACCAAGCAACGATGTAATCATGAGACTGGAGAATTTAGGTTTTTCTAGCATTTTTAGGGTGACATCACTATTATCACCCTCACATGATTAAAAGGTTAGGGGTTTTTAGAGTAGATTTTAGAATTGTGGAAGGTTACAAAATTATTGTCACCCTCACCTAGTAGAAGTTCTAGTAGACATCTTTGTTGTCAACATCATGTGATATTATTTAGACCTACAAAAACTGTCTTAAATATGAAGTTGAATAATGTGTGTTATCAGGTTTAAAACATTGGATAGCATTAAGAATAATAGTATTGCAAGTTTATCGGGTAAAAATACAATTGTTTTTATATTTTAGGGAGACCATGTTTGGCTGGAACCAGAGAAAAAAGGGGAGTTTGTGGTGGCTATTGGGGGACGTGTCAAATTCACACAGTCTGGTAAAATACAAGTTATCAATGATGATGGCAAGGAAGTATGGCTTGATGGGAAAACTGCCATCAAGCACATGCATCCATCATCAGTGGAAGGAATTGAGGACATGATTGGTCTAGGTGATCTCAACGAGGCTGGAATCCTGCGAAATCTGTTTACAAGATACATGGATAATCTTATATACGTGAGTAATACTGTGAAGATTGCTTTAATTTGTGGATACCAAAATCTGTGGATTCAAAAAAAATTATTGTTTCATGTGATCTTGATTTGGTGTTAACACTAGTAAAAGTCTACAAAATATATGATTTATGTTGGATACTAAGATTCATGGATATTCTGTAAAAATTGGGTAATCTAGGAACAGTTACAGTAATATTACAAATCATTTCAGATGTGTTGCTATTAAATAAATAATGTTTACTGTGTTAAATTTCAGTGTTCAATTAATAAGAATAAAGTATTTAGTAATAAATTTATGTGTCAGAAAGAATAAGCTTGGCAGTACCAGAAATGCAAAAATTTAGATATCAAAACTCGAATTTTTTTACAAAAATTGCATGAGCACAGGACAAACAACATGCCTATGATAGTTGAACACCAAATTCTATTGTCAGTAAAATAAATAAATCTCTTTCAATTCCCTTTTCAGATTTTGATATTGCTTCAAGAAATAATAGCCAAAAAATATGAGAGACTTTTGAAAGTTTATAATTTGCAATATTGATTATTTTTTTAAGTATCTCTTTGTTTTGAATTTATAATATTTTTAGAGGGAATTTATGGATCAAGAATGCTTCAGTAACATCTATAAAAAGTTTTTTGGGTTGTTTTCAATTTTTTTGTCTATTTAATAGAATTTTGGATAATCCAAAATAATGAATTTATACAAATACAAGGAAAGAATGTGGAAATTATATAAAAATAATTGTTGTGTTGTGTTATTTCAGACATACACAGGGTCTATCCTAGTGGCTGTTAACCCATATCAAGTTCTTCCTATTTACACCAGTGAACAGATTAAATTGTACAGTGACAAGAAAATAGGAGAGTTACCTCCCCATATCTTTGCAATAGCTGACAACTCATACTACAACATGAAACGATACAAACATGATCAATGTGTTATTATCAGGTGAGAGTTAACTTCCCATATCTCTTCTCCTTAAAAATTAACAATTCCAGACAAATTGTGAGATTTACCAATTCTCATTTATTTCATTAGATAGTAATAATAAACTGTATGTTGAGTCTTATAAGTCTCAGTCTAATTAAAATGTGACCCTACCTACTTTTTCTTTTTTTTTTCATTTCCCCGTAGGGTCTAACTGATGTCTGTTTAACCATTGCCCCATGCTTATTCTCACCAATAACATTGTTTCTTATGATGGCATGACAAAAAGTGGGCTGTTGTGCCAGCATAAGACTTGTGTGATTTGGCATAATAAACACATGACAAAGGTTTAAAAGACATGACCTTTTACGGGGAAAATAAAAAATATAAAAAGAACGTAGGGTCAAAATTGAATAAGACTGTATTGTATAAGTCTGTGTAAACAATATACAGTACACACAGGGAGTTTTGTATGAATAACACTCAAGTCTGACCTTGGAGATTGCTGGTGAAATTCAGAGAAAGTCCGAGAAATTTAACCAGATTTGGAGTTTTTGACTATATACACATATAGTTTTATATGAAAAACACTCTATACTCTATGTCAAGCTTTTCTGGAGTGCGAATTTTGGGATTTATTAAATTATATGTGCGTTTCCACCTTTGGATTTATTTTAAATCAAAAGAAAGAATTATCCCACGGTTAACGGTTCATGCTTTACACTACGCGATACTGTTTTTAATACTATTATTATACTATACAAATTTCTTTATGTGAATTTAACATTGAGGGTTGGCTATCTTTGTTTTTGGCGAGACCCCTGAAGTTTGATCTAGATAAAGTAATTTGAAAAATTGCGCTCATTTTTTAATTCTCCCCCCCCCTCTTGCCATACATATAAGAGGAATTACTTTTAAAATTCAATTCAGGCACACCACTTAGCATTTTTGCAGGTTAATAAATCCTAGTTAAATTACTTTATTACGCAGCATTGACAATGTATACTCCAGGTCTCGCGCTAGCGTGAGCAATTGGTCACTTCCGGCAAACAAATGGCTAATTTTATAATGTAAAATCCCCGTATGGAATTAAAAACTTGGCACAGCTTAAAACACATAGTGATTGCTAAAAAGTATCAGTGCAAGTTACTTGCACTTTCTTCAATCTGCAAAATAAACACAATTTTATAAGAATACGGCAGATAGTTTTTCTTTCACAACTTATTTACCCATTCCTGCAAATCCTGGCATGGAGTATAGAGGTTTTGTATTCCAAAAACCTTGTTCTACATCATAGATAAACATTCTGTATAATATCAAGAAATTTATGAGCAATATCCGCAAAATGTTCTTCACTAACAAGTAATAACATCTTCATTCAGAGATAACATGGTTCGTTATCTCATTCAGTTGTAACAATCATTTAATTGTTTAACTACATGCTTTATTAGTCAGAAGTTATACTCTATGTCAGGCTTTTGAGGAGTGTGATTTTCAAGCTTTATAAAATTATTTGTGCATTCGGCCTTTGTATTTATTTTCAATCAAAAGAAAGAATTATTCCACAATTAACAATTTATGTTTTACGCTATGAAATAACGTTTTACCTACTATTATCCTCCCCTGAATTTCTCTACAGAGATTTAACATTGAGGTTTTGTTGTCTTCGTTTTGGGTGGGAGCACTTAAGTTTGACCTAGAAAAAGTAATTTAAAAAACTGTGCACATTTCTTTTGTTTAGACCTTCTCTTGCTATTCATATAAGAAGAATTACTTTTAAATTTCCATTCAGGTGCGCCTAAAACCATTTTTGCATGTTATCTAATACTAGTTTAAAAACTTAAATATTACCCAGCATTGATAATGTGTACTCCGAGTTTTGTGCTAGCACCTGCAAATAGCCACTTCCAGCGAACAAATGGTTGACTTTACAATGTAAAATCCCCCTAGAGAATTCAAGATTTGGTGCAGCTTAAAATACATTGTGATTGCTAATAAGTATTGATGCAACTTACTTGCACTTTTTTCAATCTACAATGTAACTAGAGGCTCAGAGGACCTGAGCCTGTATCGCTCACCTGGGTAGAACTGAATGATATATTAACCTTCTGTATAGTCTGGTTCCGTTTGACCTTGCTGTTTCATAGCAGAAGCTTTTTTTTAAAATGAGCTAATGAGGAGCAACCTTTATACAAGACCTTGTATTAAGGCTTGTTTTCAGGTTTGGTTTCATTTGACCCTATAGTTCCAGAGCAGATGCATTTTCTTTGAATCAGCCAATCAGAAAGAAGAATTGCCCTTGGTGGCCATGTTGTTTGTTGGTCTGCAAGAGATAAGCGGGTCCCATTTTGCCTTTGTCATTTCAGAGGAGATGCATTTTCTTTGAATAAGGCCATCAGGAATTAGAATTGTCCATGGCAGCCACATTAGGTAAGCTAAAAAGAATCCCAGTTGATGAAGCATGAAATGTGGGTCAAAGTGACCCAATTTTTGTGGGATTGTACCCGAGTTTAAATGACGGATTAGCTCAAGCAGTTGCAGGATGGTAGGTCACATAGTTCCTGTATGAATCATGAATGAAGCATAAAAAGTAGGTTAGTGACTTAATTTTGGTGGGACATTAAATGAACTTGAGTCAATGAAGTATGAAAATTAGGTTCAAATGATCTAATTTTGGCAGGATGCTGTCAGACTATTATTTCTTTTTATAGAGTCAATTGCAACTTTGTGTCTATGTACAAACATTACAGGGTATAGCATGCCTGTGTCTGGAGTGGTAAAGTGGAATGGAATTGAAGTAGCAGTTT
>JARWCS010303640.1:0-12909 GCA_034783895.1 Geukensia demissa
GCACTTGATATTTATCTTTACTAGTTGTTGAATCTAAGTATGCAATTTTTGGTAAAATTAAAGATTAAATTACAGTTATTCTTCCAATCATTGTGAAATTTCTCTACTTCCAAGAGTTAATAATGTTAACAGATGCACTTATTATCTTTTCAAAATTTAAATGTCTAAATTCTTTTGTATTGGTACCAAAATTAACACTTAAGCTTTTAGCCTTTGTTGTCCAGTTTACTTTTTCAAATTTGTCTCTACAGTGTTTGAGTTTGCCTAACCATATACCTTCAATGTTTGATCTATTTAGCTTAAGACAAGACAAAGATCCAAAGATTTAAAGACAAGTTCACTTCCGCTTTTGATTTAAAAAAGTGTGGTATTATCTGCTAATTGTGATATCTTTAGACTGTGGGTTTTCGCATTAAGGGATATTTGGAAGCCTTTAATATTTGTATCTTGACGCATCTTGCAGGCTAAAATTTCTACAGCTACTACGAAAATTAGAGAATTGAGAGGGCACCCTTGCATTATCCCACGATAGACATTATAGAGTTCAGAAATCCATCCATTATTCAAAAGACAACCTTGAATATTGTTGTATAAGGTTTTTACCCATTGTATGAACAGATGAAAGATGCAGGAAAACCAAATTTTGTTAATGCTCCATACATAAAGTTCCATTTTAAGGAGTCGAATGTTTTTGAAATGTCAACAAAAAGTAAAGCTCCTTCAACATTAAATTTTTCGGAATAATCAATTATATCTTAAATTTGGCGTATATTAAAACCTATATATCTATTCTTGATATACCCATTTTGATCACTATGAATTATTTTGGCTAGTACTGTTTTAACACGTTGGGCTAATGTGTAAGCTATTAACTTTGTGTCTACATTAAGCAGAGTTATAGGTCTGTAATTGTCCAAAAGAAGAGGGTCATTTTTTTGTATAGCAGTGAGACAATACCAATTTTCTGTGATGTGGTTAATTCCCCTTTGAGATAACATTGATTGAAAGTGGATACAGCAAACTCTTTTAGATTTGCCCAGAATGTGCGGTAGAATTCTACACTGAGTCCATCAATACCAGGGGATTTGTTTAATTTCATATTGAAAATTGCATCTGTACATTCTTTGATAGTGAGTTCCCCGCCTAAATGTTTAGTTTCATTTTCATTTAAGACATGATCTATTTTAGTATCATTAATGTATTCTTTTATATGATTAACATCTGGATTTGTAGATTGATATAAATCTTGGAAATATGTTTTTTCAATATCTAAAATATCAGATTGATTTGTGACTATTTCTTCATGTCTATTTTTTAAAGCTGACATACTTTTTTTGGTTTGTCTTGATTTTTCTATGCCTAAGAAAAATTTAGTATTTTTTCGCCGTCTTCAATCCATTTTACTGTGGATCTGACTTGAGCACCTTTAGTTTTTAACAGATATAAATTTTCCAGCTCAGTTTCAGTTCTATCAATTTCTTTGTTATATCTATTATTTATATTCAACTTATATTTAATTTATTAAGTTTATATTCAAATTCTTTAATTTTTTGTTTCTTTTTTACAGCATGTTGTTTACAAAAGAGTAAGGTTTCATCTCTTACTTCAACTTTAAAGACATCCCATAGCATCTTTCAGTGTATAATACACAAAACACACAGAAAGGAAGAAAATGTAAAAGCATCATTTCATTATTGTGATCTGGTTGGCATGGTCTAGGTAGTCGATTTATTTTATACCTGTACATATCACTGTAATAGTTTACCTTTACGACTCAAATTACTCTTGATTGAATACCTGTCCATGTTTGATGATTCAATCCAGATATCCGGACTTCCTCCGTTCTTAAAACTGACTTCGGAATGACCAAAACTGTTGAATCCCAAGACAAACATTTATTAAGCGTTATTTGTTTAGCAACCTTATGCATGACTTGCATTACGATTATGAAATTATATGAATTATCAGAAGCTTAATTTGCTTTGGTAAACATTTAAAGATCACAACCTGCGATTTCTGCACATATAAAGAACTGGGTTAAAACTGCAAAATCATCTCAAATTACGTTCATGTCAAACAATTAATTGTTTATAAATAGGTCTAAAATCAGTATTATTTGCGTGGATCCTTAACTTCCAACAATATATGGAAATCTTTAAGTATAGAAAAAATATTTGTCATTGAACTCTGTATGTAAATACAGGAGACGATTGATAATGAGGCAGACACCCAGTGAAGTGAAAGTTACAAATAATTCAAGATGTTCGGGTTGTTCCCTGGCCTTCGATATAAAATATTTTGATGCCCAACTTTATCAAAAAACTTTTTGACAGTTTCCCTTTATAGCGTAATATAACATTTAAAAAAAACTTATGATTTCATAATTCTGTGGACAGAAATGGTGCTCATTTTAAAAAATATTGGTCATTTTGCAAAATTTTCAAAATAAATCCATCTATGAGATGAGTGTAGAAAAGTCAAGGTTATTTGAAAGAAAAATAAAAAATAGCAAAGTGACTTGCCCGTATTTTACATGAAAGTTTATATCGAATTATTTTTTCTACAAGTTCATATCGAATTATTTTTTCAACAATAAGTGAATTGTGAGAAACTCAATTTCGCGAAACACACATTAATTCTATTTAACTGTGGCATCATTTGCTTTGAGTTCCATATATCTTATTGCTTAATAATCACGATATGGATACCAAACAACATGTTTTGTATGAAATTGTATCAATTAATCAGTTTTATCACGTTTTAATGATAATTGTTTTGACTAATTTCTTGCAAATTTACTTCCCTTTCAATGTTATAATCACATGCGCGTTTATTATTCATAAAGGTAAGTACGAAAAGTGGGGTGAATGACCAAAAAGAAATATCTGTACGAAAGGAGGTGCTAGGTGTATTAAGTCCTGGAATTGGTTCAAAATTTGAAGCAAGTATCTAAAGAGATCATTGCTGCTGTCGTGTGAATTATAAACTTAATTACTTTTTTACTTGTTTTTTAAACTTGTTACTTTTTTCCTTGACACCGATGCATTTGCCTTAAATGACACGACCAATTTCACGAAGTTTAAATGATAATAAAACTTTTGGCATTGTATTATTTTTCTATTCATAAGTTACACATCATCCAAAAAGGACGGAGTAAACGTAGAAGATATACCAACATTGCTGATATTCTAAAGCACTAAAAATACGGAAAGACTTCGAAAAATATCGCATTTAGTAGTTGTCCCTGCCATCGGATTTGACTTCCCATTTCGATTTGTTTGGATTAGAGTGCTTCTTTTGCTATGATTGGATCTTTGAGTCCTATGTTTCGGTTCTAATGCTACTGATGCGAGGTTACTCATTGAAATGTACATATTTCATATTTATTCAACATTCAATTTGGTAAATTTGTGTTTTGCTACATTTACCAGTTTTTCAATTATTTGGATAAATCAATAAACTTCATAATTTAAGGATTATGGGTAAAATTTATGTTGGGTAATATCAACATTTTATATAATTTTAGAACTCGTCACAAGGAGTGGAATTCACTTTCCACAGAGTCTTGTGTATGTTAACTACAATATACAAAGACGACAAACTGTTGTTTGATTGATTGAATGTTTCTTAACGTCCAGGACGAGGGCATATTAATGAATGATGATGTTGAACCCTGCTTTGTAATAGACAAACTCACTGAGCCGGATATTTAACGTGCTAGCTCACGAAAGCAACAGTCCACAGGAAGCATGCCACTTTACATAGACACATTATTCTGAATCTGGGTCTACCAGACTTTGCTCTTACTCCTTAATGCTGCGTGCTCAGCGGAGAAGCAGAAAATACCAATTTTAATGTCTTGTTTAGACCCGGCCGCGGATGGAACCAACGACCCTCTGCACTCGAAGCGAGCACGCTTTTCGATACACCACAAAGGCGGTTCGAAAATTGGTTGAGGGATAAGAGTAAAATTGAGTTTTATTTCCTTCGAAAAAAGACCATTATGCAGAATATGACAATTGTAATCAATAAAAATTGAAGAAATAACCGTTTTGCTGTGAAATTTTGACACAAGAAAAATCCAAGAAACCCCGAAAGTATCTTGGAACTATCTGAACTATTTTATCTAGTAAGCTGAATTTCAAAATCTGAATCTGTCTTCTTTCATAAATTTGTTGTTCGAACATGATTCATGAAAAAAGACATTATAATAATAGAAAAAAATACTTAGAGCAATATAGAAACAGATATTTATCATATCAAAGCCAAATCGATATTTTTTTCTTTTTATAGTAGATAACATAGCTGTTGAAGTTATATTCAAAAGATAGATTTCTGACATAATAATTGTCGTTATAATTTCTCCTAAAGCTACCAAGGTTTAAACCACACTTTTATTGTTACAAAGTTTTGTAATAAACTTCACCCAGTATTCTTTCAAATTGAAAAATATAATAACTTACTGGTCATTTAGCATTGCAATGTTTTAACCTATTTACGATAACATAAATATTGATTTCTTTTAGGACACCATGGGTTAGCTTATCCGGAAGTGAACTCTTGTATCGTTTCGAGAAACTCTTAGATATTTTACGGCTATGTGCAACTGGTTTTCGGGGACGAGGCATTTTAATTTATGTATTTGAAAATATTATTATCAATTTGCACTGTATTTACAACAAAATCAGCAGTGCTCGAGGTCCAAATGTTGGAAATCCGGTTAAAATACCATAAAAATAAAAGGCACAACCATCAGAACCAAAACAATCTACATAAAAAGAGAAATCATTGTGACTTATGGTAAAAAGTCCAATGTTTGAAATACTGTAAATTCAGAAATTATTGCGATGTTTTTATTACTGCGAATAATGCGACAGGATGCAAATCGCAATAATTAGAACTCGGATTTTGGAAATCTGCTAGTTGTTTTCTGTTACAGGATTAACTAAATCGCATTATTAAAACTCGCATTATCACCAGCATCGCGAATTTCGCAATAATAAATGCACGCAATAATTTCTGAATTTACAGTATTCACCTCCTCTCAGGGCTATAATTGTATAATAATGTCGCGTGCTTTGTCTTCATTCGCGTCTATTCATGAATAAAATATAGACCCGACGTCATATTGTCATATGTTGAAATGAAGTAAATCTTGTGTTAAATGATGTAAGCTCGAGAATATTTTTTTTAATTACCGACAAAAAATATAGCAAATGTACAAGGTACAAATTAAACGTCCTATATTCTATGTATATCTGACAGTTTTGTAAAAGTGGCAAATTTAATGTTATAGAAATACATGGAAATTACAAACTAAAGTATAATACATACAAACTGAAGTATAATAATACATCATAATGCAGCAACTGTTGAATCAAGCATTGTCAATACAAATGCAATTATGCATATTACCATTCGAAATCTATATTGTCTAAAAATGGTCTCTGCAGACATTTGAAAATCCAACTAAAATATATCTTAACAGCTAAAACTGCACACGACATTACTTTTAAATACATATCAATCTTAGTACATTTTGATATTTTTTTAGGCAGATAGCTGTTAACGGTATTGAAACTGAAAGTGTTTTTAAAACATTTTGAGGGACAAGATTTATCGACGGGATAAGTGTATTACATTCTATAAGCTTATTCAGTAGTTAACTTTTATCTGATGGATAAAGTTTTAAGCAACTTCACTTGAATGACCTTGTCATCTATTTTTATACAAAGATGACTTATCTGCCGATTTGCCATTAAGTAACAGAAAGACACTAGCAAAAATGCATCGCACTAAGGACAGTTTTAGTTTGTTAATAATTTTTCATCTATTACATCATTAGACTTATCGCTGTTTTATGTGTTTTAGCTTTGATCGTATAGTCTGGATAATATTATTATCAAACGACTTCACTTATATGAAAAATGATCGTCTATTCAATTGTTCATGAACGTCATGAGGAAAACTCAGTGATTTAACATGGGAAGCAATGTCGTTGGTGATCTTACCCGATCTCTCATATTGATCACGACGTAATCGTTTTGATGGGTATTATCGATAAGACGATAATCCTTATATATATACGACCATTGTCCATTAAGGCTTAACATTTAAGTCCAGTGTAGAATATCCATGTGAGAAATCGAAAGTGCCTAGTCTGAAGAGAGCAGACAAATTTGAAAAAACTAAAAGATTAAACAAAAAGCAAAAGAACGAAGGCGGGCTTGGAATACACGAACCCCTTCACAAAACAGAAGTTACATAGACATAGGGTTTTGAGCCTCTTTCTTTAACTGGTTTGAACCGCCCGACCTTCGCTAAACGATATAAATGGAGAAAACACTCTTGTTGCGACCATAAATCATAGTTTTACCGTTTATGGCATATATATACATAAAATGACTGCAGACTGAAATACAACTGTATTGTAACATTACATATATTCTGTTTTAGGTGCCAAGAAAACCACCATTGAAACACAAGATACAGAAACTCCGGTGGAGACAAACGAAGTGACGGAAAAACCCGTATTGGACCAAAAGCACGTTAGTGAACCAAGCATTCCAGTTGGGGAGAAAGCACAAGAAGAAAGAATTGCTGGTCATTCGGTGGATGATACTTCGAAATCAGAGCAAATGGCGGATGCTGATGTGATAAAGAAACCATCTGTTATTCCAACACTTGAAGGGGACACTGGAAGAGGCACACCAGCTTCTGTAACCGAAGCGGTCGTTCAATCATTAGATGCAGCCCAACGGTCAGAGACATCTGTGGCAGAACCCGAACAGCCTATTGTGTCCATGGATGAAAGTGCTCAAAATCAGGAAGAAAAAGCAACAGAACCGACGTCCGAACCTGAGAAGCCACCGGAAACATCAGAGGAAATGCCAACAGAATCAGCTGTTGAACATTCTGACAAAACAGAAGCTGTAACTGAACCAGAGGCAGCTTCAAAAGAAAAGGCCGATTCTACTGTGGAAGCTGTAGAAACCGAGAAAGAACAAGAAATTAAAACAGAATCTGAAGATGTTTCAGAAACTACAACTACTGATCATCCTTTGCCATCTGAACAAGAACCAGAACAAGTTATCTCCGAAAAACATGAAACACAACAGCCAGAAGAAGATACACAAACAGAAGCTAAAGAGAATGTAGAGCAACAAAAGGAAGAAACTGAACCGTCTGAATCCGTTGCAGAAGAAACAACTCCTTTGCCAGAGCCAGAAATAGCAACACAACAGACAGAAATTAAGTCTCAAGCAGACGAACAGGAAACTAAAGAAATATCACCTGAAACAGAACAAACGACTGCCACTGAGTTAGAAGAAACTAACAAAGAAATTACAGAAGATCCTTCAATACAAGCAACAGATGCAGAAGTGGGATCGAAAGCAACTGACACACATGTCGATGAGTCTGTACCTACAAAAACTGAAACAGAAGCCACAGGCACAGAACAACAATCAGAAGAAAAGACGGAAACATCAATAGAACGTGGGGGTCATAAAGAAGCTGTGGCAGATAATGATTCGACTGAGGTGGAGACTAAGGAAGCTGCAGCAGTTGGACAAGAAGTGGAAGAAATAGCTCCAACAGAACAAGAAGCGCCAGCGGAAGCTGCTTCCGATGAAAAGCAGGAGCCCTCTCTGGAGGCAGAGGCAGACCATACCGTCTCTAAAGAACAAGAAGGAGATCAGACTACTGCAATAGAACCAGAATCAGAACAACCCACATCCGAATCACCTGCTAAACAAGCCGAACAAGAAAATGATGAAACAGAAAATGTACAAGAAGCGGCATCAACCAAACAAGAAGAACAACCGGCACAGGCAGAGACCGAAGGAACATCAACAGCTACAGATGAGACTGCATCACAAGAAGCACCAGATCCTGCACAGGAGTCAGTGGAATCAGAGGAGATTAAATCAGAAACAGCTTCAGTTGAAAAAACCCCATCAGCTGAGGCTTCTGAACCTGCAAAAGAATCAGAAGAAAAACAAGTACAAGACACAAATGAACATCAGACAGAAGGTGAACCAGAGGCCGATCAAAATGCCCATCCCGAAGAAACAAGCTCAGTACCAGCATCTGAACAGGAACAGCCACCATCTGAAGCATCAGAACAAAAACAAGAACAACCCGAAACAGAAAAAGAGCGTGAACAAGAAGAAACAAGCTCAGCACCAGCATCGGAACAGGAACAGAAACTATCATCGGAATCAGGTTCAGAAAAACCTTCAGCACCGCAACCCGAGGCTGATCAAGCTGTCCCTGTAGAAGAAACAAGCTCAGTACCGACATCTGAACAAGAACAGACTACAAATGTAGAATCAGAATCACAGCAACCCGCAGCACCGGAACCGGAGTCAGAGAATCCTTTACCAGAGGCTGCATCTGAACATAGCGAATCAAACGTTGATGAGAATAAACCTGTTGGATCAGAAACGGACAAACAAGAGGACAATACAGATGCGGCTGTCGACGATACAGTAAAACCAAGCGAAACAGCCGAAGACGAACAGACGAATTCAAGCCAACAGCAGAAAGATACGCCGAATGCAGAAAATAATGTATCTAAAGAACCGTCGGCAGATCAGGAATTGAATGATTTAGAACCAGCTTCAGCTGAAACTACAGTCGTTTCTGACACTAACGAGCAAAAACAAGAAGAACAAGCACAAGACGCAAGCGCTGAGCCACCTGAAGCAGAGCAAAATGATTCCACAAACACATCAACAGAACAAATTAGTGAATCAAACAAGCAAGCAGAATCTTAGAACATTCATTACTTTAAAATAGTTGACCGTTCTAACGATTGATTCTTGATACTGATAGGGGCCAAGTTCAGTGCTATTTTGGTATTTTGATTTTGGTAGAAGCTTTTCCTCCGAGTTTTCATTGAGAAAAAATGTTTTATTTCAATATTTTAAACAAAGCTTAACATAACATATATGATTCAAATAATGAATTATTAGAAAGATTTGAAATAATGGACTAGATAGGCTTTATTTGCTGATAATATTCAGATTTTATAATGTATATGTGATATGATTTATATTAAATTCTGCTCAATTGGTTTTTAATCTATACCTATGATAGGAATATGAATTCTATTCGTATCACTCGAGTTGCGTTTTTAGTTCAGCCAATATAGATTTTAACCTTGAACTTATTGCAACAGAAGAAATTTTAGTTTTAATCAGTAGTGCTATATCCAAATAAGACATAGGAAAAAGTCCACGGAAATCTAATTTGGAGAAAAGCTCAAAACCAGAATTTCAATTTTCCCATATATTTTCAATGGCACAGGGAGATAACTCTTACAAAAGGATTTGGTTTTGTCATTTTTGGAATGCAATAGTGTGTGAAATATGTTACTTTGAGGTAGTCAGTAGTTCTTAATGGACTCTATGGCACACTCTGATTAGAATGATATGTAGATTTTCAAAATATTGCAAAACTTAATATTTTATTGGTACGTTAAAAATATGAGAAAATGCTTATTTTTCAGCATGTGATATTGTCAAAAAAAAAATAATTTGAAAAATTAATACTGTTTATATCTGTAAATAATTTAAGAAAACAATTTATTAAGTTTGAATAATTTTTAATCCCAAAAAGTAAAAGATAATCGTAATTATTTTCTTTAAAATTATATTTATTTAAAGTAATTTGGTGGGAAAAACGGACAAATGACATCTTCAATAAGAACTAAATGCAATTTGTACCTTGAAAGTTGATATCGAAACTTTATTATAATTGTTGGAATTATCCTAATTTACACAAAAATCAACTTTTTCAACAGAAAAACTGTGATAAAGATTTTGTTTTAAATTTCAATGAAATTTTTTAACAGTTCAACGGAGTTATTCCCTTTTTTCAGTGCAAGGTTCCATAGGAAATTTATTTTGGCTCTAAATCATTTTGCCTGCGTTATTTTATTTGGGATTTTTTCGAGTGAATCTTTAAACTGTTCTTGAAACAAAGATGTGTAATTTCTTCTGTTGCAATTAGTTTTAACATTTTGAAAATCTACATATCATTCTACATGTTCTAATCAGAGTGTGCCATAGAGTCCAATAAGAACCTTTGACTGCCTCAAATTAACACATTTTACACAAAATAAGAGAACATTGCCCCCTCCCAAAATGACACAACCAAATTATTTTGTAAGAGTTATCTCCTTGTTCCATTGCAAATATCTGGGAAAATTGAAATTCTGGTTTTGAGCTTTTCCCAAAGTTAGATTTTTGTGGACTTTTTCCGTTGTCTTATTTGGATATAGTACTACAATTTAGACAAAATTCTTCTGTTGCAATTCGTTCAAGGAAGTGTACAATTTATTTTGACTGGACTAAACGAGAGTAGCTCAGTTTCCGAAGGGTAACCAGCTCAATCATATAAATTGGATGTATCCAAGTGTCCTGGAATATTACCAAAAAACAGACAGCTTGTTTGCGTGTTAAGTGTTACTTTTCGCTAAATAGATAATTTTTCTGATTTCTCTGCATTTAAATTGAAACTTGATTTGATACTCGCAGGCTTGTTCCAAGTGTCATGATTTTCTTGACAGAAGGTAGCAATTTTCATGCAAATACTTTAAGCAAGAAAACGTCCGAAAAAGATCGGCGATGTGACACGCCATCGTATAAAGGTTTATCCATATAGTCGTTGCACACATTCCACATTAAAAGTAGATCGCATATTTTCTCTACGCTTTACATGGTTTAAACACTTTACCCATTAAAGAATATCCTCTACCCTTCTGCATCTGATCCCGCTCCTGCTTTTCGTCCGGTCCTTGGATCTCTTCGATTTTAATTAGTTGATTAATTTTTTATGTTTTTAAAGAAATTTAGTCGAAGACACGATTCATTTGTTTTATCCCAAAAAAACAATTATCTATTAAAATTAATGTAAAAAGGAATTCGAAGATACCATGGGACAAGAAATCGTTAAGTCCAAAGACAGACAAGACCATGGTCAAGAAAATGAAACGAAAGACAAACATAGAACATATACATCTGAAAACTAAAGCTGGAATAACACGAACCCTACAAAAACCAGGATGAATTGATATGCTCCGGAAGGGTAAGCAACTCCTGCTCCACTAGTTGCACCTGTCGTGTTACTCAGTAGACAAGCAGGTGTGTAGTCACAATCGATGTTAGTCACAACCGGTATAGGAAAGGATTTGTAGTCAAGGCAGTGGGAAGATCTCAATTGTCATTGGAGAAATGGATATTTATTACCGGTCAACCAAATCATGATGGCGACCGAAAAATTTCCATAGTATCCATAGTGATGACTCTATCTTTCCCTGAGAAACCCTTAGCTCAGTAGCTTTCTCGTCGTCTCTCTATCAATAAAATTCTTGTAGAAAAAACTAAAGAAAACAGATTGTTCTGATATATAAAAAGGAAATGTGTTATGATTGTCTTCGAGACAACCATCCAACACGTATAAAATATAATCAACTACAAGTTGCCCTAAGGTCGTCAATAGTGGAAATATTTCCATACCCTACGGCAAATTGATTGCATGTTGCTTAGCGTCCAGTGGCAAATATTTCAGGCATATTCAGGAAGAGAGCATATAAATGAGTGATTATGACTGAACCCTGCTATATAGTAGATCGACACGCTGAGCCGGATTTTTAACGAATGCAATAGTCCGCAGGAAGACATGCCACTTTACCCAGACACATTAATCTGACTGGGCCAACGAGTATTTGCTCTACTTCTTAATGCTGCGTGCTGCGCAGAGAAGCAGCAAATACCAATTTTAATGTCTTTGGTTGACCTGACCTGACCTGATCTCCGCACTTGAGGCAAGCACGCTAGCCAAAACACTACCGAGGCGGTCTTAAAGCAAGCGCTAAAAGGCCTTAAAAATAAAAAGTGATCATATGAATTCATAAGAACAACATCCATTGGATTTCAGGTTACTGGCTTTGGACAGGCACATATAGTATGTGGCAGGGGTTCAACATGCTTGTGAGTGCTCAACCCTCTCCCTGAACTAGAACAATGGTGTGACAAACCATGTTAAACCATCTGCATAAGATTTACCGTTTTGAGTCGATATTTAGTACGCAGACAATAACAAATAAATCAAGAGACAAGCTGTACCGATCTCGAAAAAGTACTCGCTGTTTCTGCCAGCCTGTTTAAAATCCAAACATAGTTGATAACAAATTTGGTTCTCTAAAGCAAAGACATCCAATTGAAACACATCCGACTGAATTTAGTGTACAAATATCATAATAGCAAAGATAAATATAGTGCAGGTGCCAAATTTAAAAAGTATCGACATCGTGTAGGACAAAAATTTAACAAACTATTGCCTGAAATTAGTTTTGATGTAATTTTTTTTAACAGAAAGTCATTGTTAAGGAACTGGAAAATATATGAAGATCTTACATTAAGTTTAAGTTTACTCAAGTAAATGACAAGTCCTAATGTGTTGTATTCAAATTTTCGAGCTTTCTTTACCACATTGCCATAAAAAATTGGGCGCGATTTTCCTTTGTTATCAATTTTCAGCAGGTGCAAACAATCTTTATATTTATGATAGAATTTGTTAAATGTTTTAAATTACTTATGGTAACGAAATCCTTGACGTAATAATTTGCTGGTAATAGAAAGATTACGTTCCTTAAAACCTTAATCATCGCTGTATACACGGGCAAAACGGACGAGTTGAGAAATATAAACACAGTATGCAGGTCGTCCCCGTCAACGAAGGAAAAGTTACAAAAGGGAAGGTTTGATTTTACTTAGTGAAACAGAAAAGGGAAAAAGTACGTTAAGTACCCTTTTTCAATGTTTTTATGCCGCAATGGAAGCGGGAGGTTTGGCGCGCCGTAAAACCTAGATTTAACCCACCATTTCTTTTGAAATGCCT
>JARWCS010303750.1:0-12909 GCA_034783895.1 Geukensia demissa
GAGTAGGTTTATGCCGCTACAAAAGGCTAAATTTTATGTCCCTACCCATCACTCCCTTTTTCCAGTGGCAGTCAAAACCGTTGCCCTGTTGTGTCCCATCCCACCAAGTTTTCGATATTGATTATTGTTGAACTTGTTTTCGTCCTGAATATGCATGAAATATTTGCCGCTGGACGTTAAGCATCCGACAATCAATCAATCAATCTACAGGTCCCATTATGGCCTTCAACAATGAACCAGAGTCCATAGCATAACGGAGAAGCTGTACAGGGCCCCGAAATACAAATTATGAAACTATACATAAAACACGACAATGGACTTAATCCAAAGCAAAAATGGTGAACATATAACAATAAACGACCAATAAAACAACGACAACCACTGGAACACATTTTGATACATTTTGATTCCAAATCTTTATATTTATGAAAGAATTTAGTGAATGTTTTAATCAATTTATTGTAACGAAATCCTTGACTTAACAATTTTTCAGTTATTAGTAACAATATTTTTACATTTCTACAAAACAGTCCCCTCGTAATCTTTACAAAACTGTATGTTGCCAAAAATTATTTATGCTAGAAAGAATTCAAAAATACCAAAGTGGTGGACAGAAATTGTTAAAACCGAAGACAGACAAGACCGTGGCCTACAAAAAACAAACGGAAGACAAACATAGTGCGCACAATAGTACAATGAAAACTAAAGCTAGAAGTATCATGAACTCTAATAAACTAAAGGGTAAGCAACTCCTGTTCCTATCGTGACACCCGTCGTGTCGCTCTTTGAAAATATATATTTACAGTATTTGACCATGATATTGCCGACTGAATAATTTTTCTGAACCATACATTTGAACAGAAATGTTTTTACCTGGCGTTTATTTACCATGATGTCACTATATTTTAAATATACTTGCAAGCATTTAACGCCGACAAAATGTCAAAGTTGAGTTGTAGAACTGTTAAACAGTCAGAATCATGTGCTTACATCCTTGCAATAATTTATAGATAGAAAGACACTAACATGAAACTATCGCATTATTAATATCTTCATTGTGACTCTGAAACATGTAGCTTGTTCTTGACCTACATCCTTTGACATAACTACCTTAATATTAAACCTTGTTATGTCAATTGCAGACGATGATTTTCATTTCTTTGAACGAGTTTCAATATGTTAAAGGCGCAAGTTGTATAATCTCACAATCCCACTATTGCATAATGCATTTCACAAACCCCTTATGTGCTACTCATATATGTAGGTTAGACGTTGTTGATATAAAATTATATGGCGCCGAGAAAATTACAAATAATTGAAAGAAAACAGTTTTTCAATTTGACGGTATGTCAGAAGTTCCATTATCTTCTACAAGTATGTAGGGCATAATGTTGTTTTACTGCTTGTATAAGATGTAATGTCCAGTATTTCCAGGCCAATTTATATCTCAGTCATGCCGTACAAGAACAATGCAAATTTTTATTTCTGTCTTTAACAACTAATTCAAGAACAAAAAAGATAAATAAAAGTATTGCAAGTAAAAGTAGTTGTCCCTGCCGTCGGACTTTGATTTGTTTGGATCTGAGTGGATTTCCTATGTTTTGGTTTTAATGATACTGGTGAGGGGTTATTTCTTGAAATGTACAAACAGCATACTAAGATTCTCCTTATTTATTCAACATAAGAAATTTTGTATTTTTAATTGATTTCCAGTTATGTTCATATATGTGGTTTTCATAATAAATCCAGTTTTGTTATTTCATAAATAATCTTAGACGATAAAAATACAACTTGTACTAAAGGCTTTTTATTTACAATATAATTATTTTTGGAAATCAACACCTGACAATTGAAGACCTTACTTAACAAAGTAAATTCATTCTTTTTAAATAGAATCAAATAGTTACGTTAGAGTTAACGTTATTACTCATTTTGAATTCATTAATAAAATATTGGTAAGTATTCAGAATAAACTTATATCCTAATATTTTCTAGATTTTTTTTATGATTTTAACCAATCATGTTGCTTGTTTTGCTAGTTTAATGACATTAGAATTGCATATTTGGATCGAAAGTGTCAGGTTTTTAGTTTTACATTAGATAAATCTAAAGAAAATCGAAAGGTCAGGAAAATGGAACAGTTTGCTGGAAGGGGCTGTTTTGAAACAATGGTTAGACGGAACGTGACAGAGAATATACAAAACTGAACACAATTGTTCTCTTCTCGCCATATTGTTAACCTATATATTAAAAAAACAGATGTTTGTTCATGATATTTTACGTACCTTATATAGAAGAATGACAAGACAATTGCAAATAAGTGGAAGGAATATTGTTTTTCTTTTTCTTAAATAATCCATGATTCTACGATCTTTCCCTACAGGCATTTTGGAGGGGTTTTTAATTACTTATATTGCATGACAACGACAGCTACATTAATCAATCTTTCACTAATATTCTTGTCGATGTCAAATAAAGGCTATACGCCAATTGCTTTCCTTGACATTCTAAATTAATATGATTATATTTAGCATTCACATATTTCAAACAGTAAATTACATATAAAAATATATTGTTAGTTGTGAAACATGATATAATATCACAGTTGTCTTCTTCATTGGTAATCCACAAATAAATCAAACCGCCTCGGTGGTGTAATGGTAAGCGTGCTCGCCTTCATTGCGGAGATCGTGGACTCGATCCTCGGCCGGGCATTTAAATTGGTATCTGCTGCTTTTCAGCTAAGCACGCAGCATTTAGCTGTAAGAGCAAAGACTGGTCTTCCCAGAGTCAGAATAATGTGTTTGGGTAAAGCGGCATGTCTTCCTGCGGAGTGTTGCTTTCGTGAGCTAGCACGTTAAAAATCCGGCTCAGTGTGTCGATCTAGTACAAAGCAGGGTTCTTTCATTATCATCGTTCATTAATATGCTCTCGTAATGAATATGCATGAAATATTTGCCACTGGACGTTAAGCAACATTCAATCAATCAATCAACAAATAAATCAAATCAAAATTTATCAATAATTTTGCAACCATTGCATAAGTAGAACATGTCGCTGTTTGTGGTGTATATCAAATTGTTGAGGTTAAATATTATTAATAACTGGTTCTATATAGATCTTTTATATTATCATGATAATTATCGGTATTTTACACTCTACTTGAATCTTGCGCCCCTCTTTCACAGAAATATTCATAAAAATCGTATTTGTCTAACGTTTTTGCAATATATAACAGTATTAATAATAATTATTGTGGGAAAATGTTATGTATGAGTTGATATAGAATAATGCACTTTTTTCTTTTACATTCTCAAATGCCAATTCCAACATAATGTAACAGGCATAAGTCATCGCAGTTTATGGGGCAGCAAGGTTGCATCTGCAGATCGAAAATTAAGTATTTTATTGCAAAAACTGTAAAAACAAAAAGATGTGAAATGTCAAACAAACATTTGTGTTTTTGTTTACCAGTGATATTGACAATTTCTCTGCCCAACAAATGCGATTCAAGTGTAACGTATAAGTTTTATTGGTCGTCATTGATGATATAGATACGTAAAGTAATTTGTTTTTTCGTTTTATTGAATTAACTCAGCATAGGTAAAATACGGCCATATGTATATTCATAAACCGCAACTAGGAGTTTTTATTGAATGTGAATTTTGATATGCTATATGCGCATTTGATAAGAATTCTGTGATCCAAACATAGTCTTCTCCGTTATTTCAGTGGTTTAGAATTGAACAAATACAGTAAATTTCTTTTAAAAAAATTTTGGGATAAATATCATGACAGAAAAGTCTGACTAATGGGCTGGTGAAGTCCCTTTAGGGAAATCTAGTCAACCAGAAAGGCATTGACCCAGTGGTGTCTAAATACAAGTTTACCAATGTTGAATTTTGTTTGATTGATTGATTGATTATATTTCTTAAAGTTAAGTGGCAAATATTTCATCAATATTAGGACAAGAACAATCAAACAATAAATTATAAAAGGGGCTAGCAAGGGTTTAGGCTGGGAAATTAAAAAGCCATAGAATGCCAAATTGGGACTTTTTCGATAGGGGTGGGAAATTTAGCCTAAGCAACTGGTCACCTACAGGCAACTCGTTACGAGCTGTTGCAAAGGGATCATTAACGTGCTGAGAGCGTTCATATCCCCAACACGGGACACTGCGGTAACGTTCCCGTCCAAGACGGGTTGAGAATTTATCGTCCCGCCCAATCAACGGACGCCACATAAGCAGGGGTCTAACTGCAGGCGGAGAAACCGAACGGCCTATTTCTGTACCCCGGACGCCCTCGTGGTTTTGGTGAATTTGGGTATATACTAAAAGCGAATTTCAATAGGGTACCTCTCACCAGTAGCATTTAAACCAAACAAAATAGGTTTATAAAGGAAGATCCTCACCAAAAACACCAAAGATAACAATACCAAAGATAAGAGATTGCAGCAGTTTGATTACTAGAAAAAACTGGAATATACAGAAAGAACTGCTGGTGCAGACATAATCATAGGTGTTGCGTTTACAGTTCAGCATTTTTGTAAGGGCAAACTCCAACCACAAAGCTGGTAGATTACAGTTTTTGAATTCAAATCAACATTACCTGAACTACTGGTTATATATGGTCTAGACTACATGTTTATTCTGCTCATTTGTTTTCCAGACTAAATGACCATTTGTCTTTTGTCATGAACTGTGATGAACAAATCTTTCTAGTTACACTAAGTTCCCTTTAAAGGCGTAAGAATACTTATTGCATTTAGTTAGCTTAGTTCACAAAATAGATTCATTAAGCAAATTCAAATTATCTTGATTATCAAAACCTTAAACAACAAATATCATGGTAATTAATGAACTGAACAACCTATCTTGTTTTTTTATCGACATCAGAATATATTTTTGTCAATTCACACAGCGGTATATGAGACGATTTAATAAAGTTCATAAGCTCGAAACCTAGGACATTGTTTAGAAATGTGTTAAAACCATTATCTAAGGGGATAAATTTCTTTATTGCAATATGCATTTACAAAATATTGAACATTTGAGTTCAATTGTTTACGATAGTGATTGTTGTATTGGATAAATTAACATCTATGCTAGTTTTTCTGCGAAAATACGTTTCGGCATTTTCAATAGATTGAATTTGTTTGGTGATAGTTAGATATTTGAATATGCTTGACGAATCCGAAGCATCGATTACTCTTGAAATACAAAATTACCAATTGTTAACTAAATATGGAATTTTTGGGGAATACTATATGCTATACATTTCAAGGAGTAACCTCTCATCAGTAGCATTACAACCTAAATATAGGAAGTCTTAATTTATACGTGATATTTTTTACACGAGTATTAATTTTTCGATTTTCTGTATGATGAAAGAAAGCAGCAACGAACAGCGCCGTACAAGACTGATGTATGATATAACAAATGTTATTGCTGTTATCGCATAAAATACTAAAGGATACATCCAATCAAGATTGAAGTCGTCCCTCCTAAAATTTTGAAGTCGCTGTATCTCAACTAGATATGGACCTGTTACCAGTAATAAAACAATAAGTTGACCTCTTCTCGGAGTTACGTTAACCCGGATTAGAGTTTAAGGATTTCACCACGGATATTGCGCGCAAGACAGGGGACGCTTACCCTTCAAGAGCACCTGTTCCCACTCCTGTTTTGTAAAGGAGTTTGTGGATCCAAGCCTTTGTTACTTTAGTTTTCGTTTTACTTTTAGGTTGTTTCAAATTTGTCTTGTCTCTTTGGACTATGCTCTTTTGATCTTTCACATGGGTATTCTACACTGGAGATAGTGTTATCTACTTGATGTTATGAAATGAAATTGAGACACACGATGAAGACTCTGTTATGCGCGGTAAAAATGACTGCAGTAATATCTTTCATTATTTATATTTAAAAACAGTCCGCACTACAACTTCTGTCTGATTATATAATTAAAAACCCATTTCAATGATTTAACCATTTAAATCGAGTCTTATATTCCGATCGTTGTATTGTCTTTTTCTGGACAGCATACATATCTTAAAAAATTCTTCTTTAAGAGATCTGAAGCTACTCTACAAATTCTTAAGGTAAACTGATGACGTTTTTGAACACTACACAGCGAAAGACCTGAATCAGAAGATCATGATTATGGAAAATGAATTAGAAGATCATGATTATGGAAAATGAATCAAAAGATCATGATTATGGAAAATGAATCAGAAGATCTTGATTATGGAAAATGAATCAGAAGATCATGATTATGGAAAATTATTGTTTTGGAACTGTTATTCGAATAGCTAGTGTTTAACCATATACAGAAAATGTACATACATTATTATTTATTTCCTGTTCGATAATATTTCAATAAGTCATATTTCAAAAGTGTTGTATCTTTATATGTTTAATGTTTATCTTTTAATGTTTTACTTATCAATAATGATAATCAATGTTGCACTATTGCATGTATCCATGCAAACTGAGCCTCGTCGGGATAAAGCCATTCCTAATCAAGCTTAACCATGAATGTTATATTGATTCGAGAAAGCTTGCGAATAAAGTCAGCCTTTACTCTTTAGTCTGGACGCTGAATAACTGCAGGCTGAGCAGCAAAATATGTTTCCCAGTAAAATATAAGAGGCAAAAAGGAGATTATTTGCGTTACAAGGTAATAGTTGAGCATGAGTAAAGCAAAAGTGAAGAAACTGCACCTGCATCAATGATTGGCAGCCTCCCACAACCTTATCAGGCCTTTGTGTCACTTTAAGATGTTTTAACCACATTTGGTTCTTAATAGGACTAAATTTCGGGTTAAAAGCCAACCCAATTGGCTACTAAAAACATTGGTTGGCTGACAAACTTGTTTAGCAACCTAATACTTATTGGCCAACCTAAGAGGTAAAGCAACAGATTCTAAATCACTTTTTTTCAAATAACAACAATGTGGTTGATTTTCTAAAAAACAATTGGTATTTCTTTTTTAAATCTGTGTCCAAAACACTGTGCATGATGGTTTCAAACACATCAATCAATTAAAAGATGTTTTTAATGGTTGGTTGTGTTTGACATTATTACTAAAAGCATTTTCCAATATAGCTTATCTTTATGTTTGATAACTATTTGTGATACCAATAACCAGGGTTTGAGTTGCCTACGAGTGCATACTTGAGAGTGATACCTTTGTATAGGCACTATTACAATAAGTTTCAAACATTAAATGTTTACATATACAGCATTACAGTTAATAAGGTCATTTTTGAAGGCCGACTCAAAGTACATAAAGCAAAATGAATATAGGGGCTATGACACACAAACAGTTTGACATTTGAAGACTTTTTGTGGATATTAAATATTGCATTTGAATACTTTTTATGGATATTAAATATTGCATTTGAAAACTTTTTATGGATATTAAATATTTCCCCTGGGCATCGGAGCGGTCCCCAGGGCTCGACCTTTAGAGCTGACCCAGCGCGAACACCAGGTGGCGGATAGGGGATGCCCTGTCGTTGGGGGGGCTGCCAGGTTATAATACTGAAAGCGTGGCCATGGGCCATAATGGGTGACGTGTTTGGAGAGTGCCAAGCAACTTGCACGTAAAAGACCTCTTTTGTAGTTTTCGAAAAAGAGAAGGCTAATGCCGCTACAAAAGGCTAAATTTTCTGTCCCTACCCATCACTCCTTTTTCCCAATGGCAGTCAAAAACCGTTGTCCTGTTGTGTCCCCTTCCACCCCTTTCTCGATACTGATATTTTTGGACTTCTCGTCCTGAATATGCATGAAATATTTGCCACTGGACGTTAAGCAACCAACAATCAATCAATCTATTAAATATTTCTCATCATTAATAGCATGTCTTCAACATTGTGGCAGTAAATTACAAAGTATTGCATTATGAGTGTCTCATATAGCAGATCAAAATTAAGACATCTTGGAATAGAAGTATATCTTTCGACATGCATTGTGGACACTATTTATGTCCCTTAATATAATTTGACGACCCAAAATAATTAAAAGAAAAGCACTTTTCATTTGTACAGCATCGAATGTCAACGATATTAAAGGAATTGACATTCGTTGTAGAAAATGACCAGTAATATCGGATCCATTTTTGTTGCTTCACGTACGTCATCCTCATTAAGACCCTTTGACAATTTAATGACATTTGTTACCAACAATTTATGCATCAACAAAAACATAATTGCCACTTGGTTATGGAAAATTCATCTTTTGTAATTTATTATTTAGCCTTTTTCACAATTCTTTATTCCTTCTACAGAAAAATTTTCACATCCGGAAAATATAGTTCTATTGCACCGATCCCCCAGTTAAAAAATGGGAAGGCTAGAAAAAACAGTGTTTTTTTTTTTTTTTTTTCTGGATGAAGGTGTTGTATAACATTACAGGTTATCCGTTCCAAACACGTTCTGTTTCGATACTACCATGCTGTGAAACCTTTTTTTTGAGATCATTTCGAGTGGTTCAAAAATGACCAAATCACTATCAAACCCTAATTCAAAACTCTCAATTTTAGCTATAAACAATAATTTGCGGGATTATCGGAGATGTAAAAATCCAATATATTACTACTCGAGTGCCAACCAATTGCTTACAACAAGTATAATGTATAAGTATTCGATTGGAAGACTATTCATAATTCCGGAAATTTTTCAGTCGCCTTCATGATTTAGTTGACCGTTGAGAAATACCCATTTCATAAATGATAAATAAAGGTTGTGACTAAGATCGACTGCGACTATACACCGGCTTTTTCTGCTGAGTAACACGGCGGATGCCACGAATTGCTCACCCTTCCGGAGCTCCTGAACTCACCCTAGTTATTGTAGGGTTGTTGTAACGCTATCTTTAGTTTCTAGTGTAGTGTTGTGTGTGCTTTGTTTGTCTTTCGTCTTTTTTTTTTTGTTGGCGAAGGTCTTGTCTGCCTTCTGATTGAACGATTTCTCTCTGTCCCTTTGGTATCTTCGAATTCCTTTTAGAGCTCAAGAAAGCTATTTCAAACCAAGTAGTATTGACGTACGTGTTTGTAGTTATCGGTATCTGAAACTCAGCCACTTGAACCATCCTTAATATTAAAAACAAATACATGGAATAGCTTTTAAAAATTCAAAACTTACAACGAAAGATTTAAATATAATTTAAGATAAATTTTCTGATATCGTTGAGAATCATTGTTAACTTCGAAATTCAAACTTACATGTTTAATTTAGTTTAGATGGAACATATTCTATTTGCTTTTACAAAATTGATGAATATAAGTTTGTGTGGAAACCTCGTGGACTATTTATCATATAATCGGGAATGTTAAAGATTTTTATTTACATTCATAAACTAATTTGAAAATTGATTCCTTTTGTTCAGCTGATATTTCATTAACTCTCCATTTTAATAAGTTAAGATCAACAGGCTTTGAGTAACCAGCTGAGATAATTTTATACTTCTTGTTTAATATTGGTTTAAAATGTAAATTCAAAGAAAGTGATATGAGATTCTACCTAAGCACCTCAATGACAATACGGCTTGCTACATTATTAACTCTGTACAATTCAGAGTTTTAACAAAAAATGTTTAGCATCATTTATGTCAATATTTTAAGCTTCTTATGGTCCGTAAGAAAAACAATAACGCATAGAGTGTATTCGATCTTTTAAATTCATATTTAAAATTTGATAAAGAAATTTGTACTGCGGATTGCGGATAAAAGTAAATATAATTCAACATTCCATTTCCCGTCATTGTTCAATGTGCACCTAATTGTTTATTTGATGACGTAATAGGTATAACTTGCCCATTTAATTAAAATTCGGCTAAGAACGTTCATGTTAGAGAATATCATAATATCAGTCTATTTTCAGTTAAAACATAAACTATTTACTTGATCAATTATGGATGAGCAGGGAGATGTAAACGCAATTCGCCAGGGCAGCTGGAATGTTACTGCCAACGAATGGGAAGCTGACTATTCCAAAGTCATCAAGTTTTTTACATTGTTTCTATGGAGCCTTCCACTTTTGTCTATTTCCAGATGACAATCAATGTATGGGACAGACTTGTTAGTATCTGTTTTGTCATAAATTTCAAGCTTGTCTTTTTATCATGCAATTTTCAATTAGAGATCATCATCTGCATGTATATAACGGAAGCTCAAATGAAATGTTTTGGGCTAATTTTATTATTTGTTCTTTGATAGCTCCTGAAGAAAATAAACAAAAAGGAAGATGTGTTATAGTTGCCCATCAGATAGCCTTTCAAAAATTTGAAATTACAAATATTTACAGAATGACTCGAGGCCTTTCACAGTGGACACATATCCTCACTTTCAAGGAAGCTGGAAATGGTCCCAAAATGTGATAATAGTCAAATGTTACAACTTTCGTCCAAATAAGTATACAATGTAAAACAAGTAACGCTAAACCTGAAAACAACGACATCCATAGGATTACAGGTTCCTTGCTTTATTTGCATCTTATTTCTCCGTTCTTTTTGAGAAACCAACTATAAATTAGATCTTTTAGTCTTGATTTTAGAAATGCTTGTTGTATGGCTATATGCACTGATGCTGTTAGGAAAGAAAAGATACCTTTTGTTTAAAATGCCCATCATGTCGCTTTATTTCTGGCAGTCCGTCTTGAAAGCAGTAATAATTGGTAGTTGAAAGCTTTTGGGAGCGACTGAGTGATACATTTGGCAGATCCAGCGGTAAAGTGCTGCTTGTTATATTTAAAAGAAAGTATGTGGAATATCAATCAACATTTTTTCTGTATTGTGCACTGAATATTTTTTCTTAAAGCTGTTGCCTTAAGTTCACTAAATTTCCATGGTACACGAATAGTACCTTGCATTTCTCTCTTATATCAAACAGGTTGTTGACGAAATAAAAAAATCACCATTGTAAATGCCAACATTTTCACTGCGTACGCAGCGCTCTTCTCGATTGACCTTCATCATGTACGCTGTCCAAAGAAAACAGAATTACGTAAGATACGTAAAATTACGTAAAATGAACAAGAGCCAAATTTGAAAAATTTTCTGTTAGACAAATATGAAAACTGGACTGTTAAATAAGGTCGGTGACCTCTGTTCCACTTACAAGACTTACAAAGTGGTGTTTTAATTTAAATTTAGCAATGTTGAATAAGAATGTTTAGCGATGTACGATGTTCCTAATACCTGTACTTAGATTTTAAACTACTATTTTATCAACATAACAACACATGACAACAATCAAGACAAGATATAATTAAAAGCAATTCTAAGATACCAAAGGGGCCGACAATAAGACACAAATATAAAATACCAAAACACAAGTTTTCCTTCTGTTTATTGCCACTTAAATTTGATTTTATTTCATTATGTTAATATTTAATTGAAAAATTGGTTGATATACTCTGGAATCATTACAAGTTTACGACAAGAAAACAATTACAACAAAAATTTACTTCCGCCTGCCAATATATTATAATAGCAATTTCTTACTTAAATAGGAAAATTTTAACTTTTTACTGTTCTTTGCCTTGTAATCTTGGCATTCCTCCGATAATTAGGTTACCGTGGATAACAGGAAAATATTTGAAAATATCAATTTTTACCAGTTTTGACACCACTTTAATTAATGTCTTTTTACGGATCTATTAACTACTCATTATTTACATGGACAATTATATTTGCCTTGTCGTATTTTGTTGTTCCTTACTACGCATACTTAGATTGATGAATTGTAAGTGCTTAAATTTTTTCATTAAATCTCCTACTACCCGCAGTGTCCAACGATTGATAATATCCAGTTATTTTTTATTACACTTTGAAAAGGCTTTAGTGCCATCACATGATAAAATGACGAGAAAATTATATAGATAAGTGGATATAAATTTTCTTTCTTCACAATAACTTCTGCTTTTGCGGTCTTTCCCGCTGACATTTTGAATGTTTTTTGTTCTAACTGTTTGTACCGTATGTCAACGACAGTTATTTTAATTATTCTTCCTCCCCCCGAGGGCGGCCGGGGTATAGAAATAGGCCGTCCGGTTTCTCCGCCTGCAGGTAGAACCCCTGCTAAAGGGGCGTCTGTTAATTCAAGAGGTATGTATAAGTACTCGAACGCTACTTCTCAAAGGTTGTGCCTGGGAAAGAATAGGTACTAAGTATCTCCGTTCTTGAGGCACTAGTCCTCCAAAAGGGGCGTCCCTGATTGTGGGGGATGTAGAAGAAATAAGGATTTTACCTAAAAATTTATTATAAAGCTTGTTGTCAAAGATATTTGAATTTAAGTAGTGGCACTGGCTTGGATGCTAGGCTCTAAAATCAATAACACTATTTCAGCCCTGCTTGCCCTGCCTATGGGGTTTATGTTTTGCAATCGATTTGATTATCCAGGTCTCGGTATTTTCAGAAGAGAACATTGCTGTTGTCGGATAAATTACTATAATAAGGATACATTTAATCAAGCTGATTAGAGTTTAAGGATTTCACGACAGGTGTACATGGCTTTTTTACCTTAAGCAAGAAGATCCAATACTGCGTGTGATTAATCTGACAATAATATATATTATTTTTTATCCGTTCGTACCAACTGACTTCCCCCGTTTTTTAGTGGGGTCTGGATTGAGCATTGTTATAAGTTTGTTTTTTAAATATATATGTATTTATCGGTAATTTGCAGTAATTTCCTTATATCTGTACTGACCGATAATTCCTGTACAGGTCTACTGGCACAGATAAAAAAAAATATCGGCTTGTTGTGAAGGATACATCACGTTGTCAAGCATTTACGTCGCGTGTGCGTCTTTTTATAAATGAAAAAGATCTGACGTCATTCATAAAACCGAACGACGTCTTGTTGTCATACGTTGAAATGAAGTAGATCTTGTGTTAAATGATGTAAA
>JARWCS010303970.1:0-12908 GCA_034783895.1 Geukensia demissa
GGTCTTGTCTGTCTACCGACTTAACGATTTCTGTCTGCCCCTTTGGTATCTTCGAATTCCTTTTACATATATCCACGCCATGACTGAACTTAGTTTAACATAGGACCCTAGGAGAAATTCATTTAAAAATCTCCTTATCTGGAACTACTTGCTCAATTAGAACCAAACTTTGTTGAAATTGTTACTAGGTGGGTCCCTTGAACCGAATTGTATCTGATGACCCCAAACGCCAACCAAAATAGCCGCCATGATCGAACTTAGTTAGTCGTAGACCTGTAAGGGGAATTCATTAAAATCTTGTATAAAGTTCTTGATTTATTAGATTAAAATCAATATAATAGTTTTAATGTCTGCTTGTCAATGGTAATTGTTTTCCAGGTGAGCGATTACAGGCTCCTGGGGGCTTCTGGTTATACTTCATGTATACTGCTGTAGTAATATTTATACCGGTTATATTTCACATGTAATGTACAGTTGATTTTATATTGAAAAGTGGCATACTACTAACGTTAATCATCTGTGCGCTTTACCACACGTTTGGAACAACTAAGCAATAGACCAAAAAAGGTAAAATAAAGGGTTATTGCACGAATATTGGTGAAAATTATCCCGAGTAGAATATTATATTGCACGAGCTTGCGAGGTATAATATTCAACAATATTCGTGCAATAACCCTTTTACTGTATGGCAAAACCGTTTACATGCTAAAAAAACATCAATTTTCAACATCAATGTCATGTTTTTTCACAGCAATATTGCACTGAGTGCAATATGGTAGAATATTGCACGCTAAAGTATGGTTACGTTCTACGTGGATATATAAAGTTGCTATACAATTAAACCAGTTATTTGTAGTCACTGTTGCGAACATAAAACTTGGCTAGGTTGTATGCAGTCCTGGATGTGTGACGCAAATCTATGGCTTCGGTAAAACAAGTAAAGGCTTAGTTTTACTGAAACACTATTTTCAAATAATTTGTAAATAAATATTAATGTCTAGGACATTCAGTATAATAACGATAACAATACTACTGTTTGTCCGGTTATACAACAGTTGTTTTCCTTCTCTAATTACATATTTTCCTTCGGCTAGGATCACACTAGGAAAACACTGGGGTTCACAAGAAAGTAACTTGTGCGCACAAAATGTATTACTTGTGCACACAAGATGTATAACTTGTGCGCACAAGATAGTAACTTGCGCGCTCAAGTTTTGTAACTTGTGCACACAAGTTAGTAACTTGTGCGCACAAGATAATAACTCATGCGCACAAGTTATAAATATTTTTCTGCGTGGCACTCCAGGGCTTCCGTAGTTTTAAGTTAGTTTAATGTCCTATGAAATTGTTTCTGCTAAATACTGTTGAAATTTTATCGTAGGAAAATATGTGAAAATAATTCCGTATGATGTATTTTGACGTGCATTAAAACATGTTTTAAACTCAATTGTTTATAAAATTACGATTTGTATCAATACAATATATTTATCGGTTATTTCAAAATGACTGAAAACAAGGCCACGTTGCAAGAACAACTTCAAATGCAAGCCTCAAGTCCAGTGAAGAATACCATGCGAGAGATAAAAAATACATACATGTAGTTCAAAAAAATAAGACAACTCAAACAAACCAAAACCAAAAAGAACGAAGGCTTGTATTCCATGAACTCCTTTATTTAACAGGAATAGGGTCAAAAAGAGATAAAAGAGATAGCATGATATTCCGACCTGGAAATAGTACTCCCTGTGTCAGACAGCTAGTTCAAAATCCAAACACAATTGTTAATATAAGTGGTTATCTTAAAAAATCAATCAAAACACATCCCGCTGGATTTAGTACAAAATATCATTAACAGCAAAAGAAACAATGTATTTTGAAGATGCAAAATAAAAAGTATCTACAGTATCAGTATGTAGGACGACAATGTACCAAAACACTGACTAAAATTAGTTTTGATGAAAATTATTGAGTAGAGAGTAATGCTGATTCAAAAGAACGCAAGGATATCAAAATAGTTATATAATGATGATAGCCTTGTGGGATAAGTTTATTTAAGTTCGGTATCATAATTAGTTCTGGGTTATCTTTTGAGATTGTTTATCATTTTTAGGCCTTTATGTAATACGTTCTATTGCGCGTAAAGTTAACATGTAAAAGTGTGCTTTTTTCGTGTGCTGAAGCAAACAGTTTTAGCGTCTATGTGACAAGCGCAGTAACTCCGACTGCGATTTTTTGTCTGTGAAATCGATATCGTTGGTAAATTGTTTCCTTCGTAAGGCGATATCTGACAAAAAAGGTCTTTAAACAAATTCATAGAATTCAGGTTACATAAACGATTTCCTTGAATTTGATGTATAAAAATCGTTTACAAAAGTTCTAGGAATAATGATTTCCAGGAATTTGATGATCAAACATCTGCTGTATTGAACATATAATTTATATAAACACTGTAATATTAAAGGACTAATGTAATCATTAAGGTCCTTTTGTAAAATAATACTAGTACTATATAATTGCTGTAAAATCTTCAAAGTACAGGACTAGAAAGTTATACGCAACTCTTCCGAAATAACTACCAAACACGTTTATCTGTTTTTAAATTTCGCATAACACTGAAAGATTCTGTGTGAAATATTTGGTTTTCTTTGTGTTGGCTTTGACACAAAAAATGCATTGTTTTCGAATTTTATTTTTCAAAGCATTATCTTCGATATCTTTGTCATCACTACCTGTAAAAATAGAACCTAGTTTTAAGCGGAAAACATGTGTCGCCTGCTTTCTATTTGCCTAGTAAAGCAAACATGGAAGGAGGTGGCTTAAAATTGGCCTTAAATACTACATCCTAACAAAAAAAATCATAAAAGAGTTGTAATTTTCCTATCAATATGAGGTAAAATAGTACTGTAGAACCTATCGATACATAAAATATGGAGGTTAATAAATGTTAGCAGCTTAAGGAGTCGTATCGAAAAAAATAGAAAAGATACACCCTATCCCCTCCTAATATATTTCAGGTCATGGCAGTAATAATTTACAACATCGTTCCTTGGAAAACAACAGAGGAGATGCAACACTTCAATCATTTAAATAGAATCTGTGACTGTTGGTTTAATTTCTATAAATCGGTAAAGGAGGAGTAGCAGATAAGATATGGTAACCCCTTTTTCACTGCACTTTACAATTGCTGCTTAATTTAAAATATTGATTTTCTGAAAAATTAAATAAGAGCTTCAATACAATCTCTATATATAAGGATTTTGTATGAGGTTGCATATTTCATATGGAATGGTTAAGAAGGAGTAGCGGCTCAGAAATTATTTCCCCTGCCTTTTTCAGCATATTGCAAGTCAAAACTGCAGTACGAAATTACAGGATTGAGTTCCTTGAAAAATAAAATAGGAGGTTTAATACAACATCTATTGATAAAAAACTGTGAAAGTTGGTTTAATTTCTATCGGGTGGTTCAGGAGGAATAACAGATTAGAAATGGCTCCCCCTTTTTACTTCATTTTGCAGATCGATATTGCAGCCACCTTTAAAATATTAATTTTCTGATGGGAAATAAGAGATGCAACACTACATGTCATAATAAAAGATCTGTGGAATTTGGTCAAAATCTATTCAGCGGTTTTTGCATAGTAGTGGAATCGAAAATGTGACACCGACGGCAAAGTGGATGCAAGACGACAGAAAGTGATCCCTAGTTGTCATCCTATTGGAATATTTACACAAAAATAATCAACAATTATATGTATAAGTCCACCCATCGTTGATCACTATGCAATCTCGATTTCAATTTACAAACATTTTTTTGTTACATTACACCAACAGATTTGCCTTAACTTACTGCAGTGTAAGAAAATTCCCGAAAAGGGTATAAATGTGTTTTTAATTCTTGGTTGTGACTGAACAATAGATACTGATTAATTATTTCAAGGAAGGTGTTTTTGCTGCGAGATGTATAAATGACTTAAATACCAGACAGAAAATGCTCTTTCAAGTAACAACACTTTGATTTTGTTATCAGTGAATGGTTATGAATGTTTTTGATTTAGATAGAACAAAGGGATTTTCTTGACTCGGAAAAGTCTACAGAGACAAAGAACACGGACAATAGGCCTGTCGGTTGTAACCTTGGTACAATAAAAGAAAAGACAGTAAGGGATTAAATCTTTCCCACCTGCAAGTTTGTTTTCATCAGTTCATATTTCCATCATAAATATATGAACACATATATTTGTGTTGTCGTTCCACAAGAAAATTGTTATTTTTCGTATTCAAAAATGCGTGTTTTAAAATCACATTGAATTCAAAGCAAATTATATTCGTAAGTCTTCTTGCAATGATCAACACTTGAGCAAAGACAACAGAAGTGATTTCATATTGATCAAACAATTAAAGATGCAGATTTTTCATTGCAATTTCCTCAGGTTTCATATGGTTGTTATTTAGCTAAAAAGGGATATACTGTCCCCATGCTAAACTAAATAGTGCCGTGTGGTTTACTAAATGTTTCTGATGTTATATGCTATTGATGACAGTATTTACAAGAATATTTTACCGTATTGTATTTACTCATGATAAATTGATATACTTCCGCCTTTGTTTATACAAATTTAAAACAGGCCTCGATGTGGAGTTAGAGTTGAATTCACTAAAATATATCAAACGCCTGGTCAAAGTTATAAGACGAGGTCTTGGTTTGTCTTTGTCTTTTACATTGTTTTTTGTATTTTATTTACATCAAATTGAGGCAAGATTTACTTAATTTTACATATACACGTTTTATTTGTTTGAGATGATCTAGAGCAAGTAACAAAGAGTGTGATTGAAACCATATGAAAGGGCTTGTGAGGACCTCTGGATTCAACAATTTCATCCTTTTCTTAAGGAGATGGAATATGATCACCTCGAGATTTTCCCCATATTTTTCTTTTGTTAAATTAAGTGCCAAGGAGAAAAGGGATTTGGAGATACCAAAATGAAAAAATGACAATGTTGAGTCAGCAGAAAGGTCATGGCAAAAAAAAACAAAACAAAAGACTTGTCACAGCACAAAACAACAAATGGAAAACTAATAATTAATCTTTATTCACCACATATTGACTTAAAGTTCTTGACGAGGCCTTAAACAAAGGTAGAATAACTACTTATGGCGAGCTATAAATCACCCTAAATAGTCAGTCACAAGTGGGCATGTAAAATGACCTCAACGTGATGGATAAGGGCATGATGATATATACATATATATCGACTGCTCCTATTTTCTTGAAGACAAAAAGATATACTTATCTTTTGAACACAAAGTATGAATTCGGGGGCAAAAAAAGCATTCTCAATCTCAAAAGTACCACTTTGAGTAAACGGGATACGTATTTCGAAAAACCTTTATTAATGTTTATTTGGGAACCTGACGCAAATAAACTTTGTAAGTATCCAATCTGTAGAACAATAAAAACATGGGTATAATTTGTACAGCAAAATTCTATAAAACATTATGCCAAGATTTCAGTGTATACAGCATTACGAATAAAATAAATCTTTATGATCATTACACACAAACACACATATCAACCAATGGATGTTCTTGGTAAAACGATAAAACAAGTTTGTAATGATAAACGTTCAGGACAACTTAAGCAGTGTGTTGTTAATGTACTTACCTCTTATCTCTTTGGTGTCTTGCTGTATTTTCCTACCATTGCCCCAACTGTAAAAAATATTGAGAAAATCAGAAAAATGTTTTTGAACTGGAATTAGCACGAATTTAACTTTAAATCAACATGAAATTAAGCTTACCACAGACTGCAAATCCGTCTCTTTTTGATCTATATCATTATTTAGATATATGATTCAAAACATGCACAATCGTACATGAAGAGTTCACGTTTGTATCAAGTTAACAATCTATCTTTCATAAACTTATTTGAATGTTAAATATACTATTTGAAAGTAACGACACACACCGCTACAAGTTCGTCCAATGACCAAATTTTGTATCCGATTTGTTTTCAATGAGCTGAATCTTCTAGTTCTGTAAACCCACAACATCCGTTTACGTCCGGCCTCTCGTTTTCCTTTACCATTGGAAGATGCAATCCCTTTAAGTTCGTAATCGCTAATACTACTTCCTATTCCTAGAGCAAAAAGTCGAATACCCGAATGTTTGGCTCTTTTTGCGGCTCGAAATGTTGCTTTTTGGTCTTGGGACTTTCCGTCCGTAACGACAATACCAATTTTTGGAACGCCGTGACGCCGTCCTGTAGCAAAAACAAAAAAAGGTTATATGTATTTATCACAAGTTCAAATTACCAATAGTACTTCAAGAGTTGGCACCATGGCGCTAAAATTTTGTTTTCCTCATAAATTCAACATGCGATCTGATGTGAAAACAGTTCAAATCAGAACAGTATACAATGTGATTTCTTTCATTGCAATTCAATTATTTCACAATAAATTTCTTCGTAAATCCCAAATGCAATAAATTAGCTTACATGGTAACCGGGCACATGTATCATTTTATATTTTAGCTTTTTTGTATTTGTTTCAGGTTAAAAGCCACTTTCAATAATATTTGAGTCATATCGCCACATGGGGTTTTATTGGTGGAAAAAACTGGTGTATCCAGAATAATCACCAATTTTAAACAGGTAACTGATAAACCATGTCACATGCGTTTTCAGTCGAGTGCACCCTTTTTATATTTTACAAAATAGAGGCGAAATCATCCAGCAAATTTAATTACAAAATGACCTGTGTAGGCAAGTTTTAATTAACTATCTGGACCACTCAGGCGCCCAAGGCGATCCCCCATTATTTCAACTTATTTAATTACTACATGTATTTATAGTGTCCTTTGTTATGATAACATATAAAGAATAAGTACGGCTTCAAAATTGATTTTATAGTCCAAACACTGATATTGACCAGGATAACGTCTTTTAATCTAATCTTAACAAATACATACCATACAAAGCAGAAAAACTGTATAATCTCAGTCGATCTAATCCCAAATATGTGTTTGTCCAACCACCGTTGTATCTGATTCGCTTCACTGCTCTTATTAAGGACGACTCGCTGGAGTATTGGTTAAGCTTGATGGCTGTTCTGGCACCCGTTGAGAAAAGTTCCACTCCAAACTGTGTATTGTAAGGTCCAACATAAAATTGTCGTATAATGTCAACTACAAACTGTTTCATCTCTTCAAAATGTTGAAAACCGATACTTCCAGACATATCTAACAGGAACACTATTTCACGCTTTCCCTCACACCCTGAAATATAAAATATCTCTATAAAATATTTGGCAAACCTTTGTTTCTGACAAGCCCTATTATTTTTGTTTTAACAACCTGTCAAGTTTTTCAAATGCATGTTTATTTTTATTTTTTGTAAAAGTAAAATGGGTATAATTTGTACATCATATTTGAATTATCAGTGGAATTCCTGTCAACCTCATACGTGGGACTGTTCGGATTTTAAGTTACTTTGACAGATAAATAAATGTCTTCTTACAACAAAGGATGCGTAATTTGTAGATCATTTAAAAATACTTTACATAAATAATAAATGTTTCTTTATTTTGAAGTATAGAGAAAGATTAAAAAAAACTTTTTAAAAAGCTTCCAAGCAGGCTTTAAAAACTTACGTGATGCATAGCCGTTGTCGCAATGTATCAAGATGACTAGTTTACAAAAGAGTAACGCTACAAACGATTTGTCCATGGTGCATCGGAATTGTAGTTTCTAATGACAAGACAAATAAAAGTTTTTGTAGCAAATATGAAAAAATTTATTGACAAATACAATATTGTTTAATTAAGTTGGGTGGTCACAATAAAATAGGAGCACGGAGTTCGTGTTCTTCTATTCATAAAAATATTTGTCGTAGAATCACTAAACACCTTTTTAATTTTGTCTCTTTATAAAATCGCGATTCTGCAAATTTGCGACTTTCACTTACCGTATGCTGTATACAGTTTAACAAATTAAGCTTCAATAATAGAAAACTATTTGAACATATGTTAAATATATAAAATTAACATATCGGATCTTCCTTGAATCGTAAAACGCAACATGCAATGTAATTTCATGAAAACACAGAGTTTACATCATGATAATTCAAGGAACACAGAAACACGTTGTACAGACCAGATACCTTCAATATTGTCTTATCGAAAGTTTTTTATGCTTATGATGAAACTTACATAACGTTATAAACGATCCTTCTTTTGTCTAATATCACCCGTATTATGTCGACCTGCCCGATCTGCTATCCCTTGTTATTTGTTGTTTTATTTTGGGATATACTCTAATATTACGATGGAAAGCAAAAATCCTTACTTTCAAAATCTGCAGACTTCCATTATATGCTTTTGTCCTATTGCACAAGAAAATATAGCGACTTGATGACTAACAATGAGCAAAATTGCAAACCCCAAGATCAATTCTTAAAACTGAATCGCTCACCAATATTGTTTCTTTGAGAAAAGCAAATATTGAAAGACAGGTTGGCATTTATGTTAATTTATAATTTTATTCATGAGGGTCACGGATTCAAAATACAAAACCAATGTTGCACGTTGAATAAATATGGGGAATATTAATACGCTACATGTACATTTCAAGGAGTAACCTATCATCAGAAGCATGAGAACAAAAATAAAGGAATCCCGAGATACAATACCACAATGCTTTGCTGTTTTATAATTTGACAACTACCTACCCTTAACGAGAGGTCATCTGCTATCTGCAACAAACTGAAACACTATAGCACCTATGTGGCTTGAGTACTAATAATAGTAACATTTCCACTACCAGATCAGTATCTGCAGTTACTGAGATTGAGCATTTAAACTGATCGTCATTCAGGGGCAAGGGAATGACAATACGTTTTCGTTAGATGAAGAGGTAGAACAATATAAATGGTTTATAACAATTTCTTTAATCCCAATATATGTTTCTAGTATAACCTTAATCATAAATGCTCAAGTTAACACCTCCGAAAAGCCAAATGAAAAGGGGCAGACAGAAATCGTTAAATTAGAAGACAGACAAGACCATGGCCAACAAACAAACTGAAAATTAAAGCTTCTGGATCTCAGCTTTCCTATGTTTTGGTTCTAACGATACTGATCGAATGTTACTCCTTGTAACACGTTCAAAACAAAACGAACTCAACCTTATTGATACAACATTTGTTAACATGCATTTTGTCGGATTTAAAAAAAAATGACACAAACTTTTCTTTAGGTTAAGTTTGTCTAATGGAGTATGCAACCTCTGTTAAAACACTTTTTAAAATACATTAACCGAACATTTCTATCGAAAACCAAAGAAGTTAAAGATTACGAGTTTTGATGCACCGGTTACTTGACAGACAGGAATGACAATCCGATGTGGTGCAGTAATATGAATGTTTTATGGGACTCAGTATCCATGCTGCTTAGCTTTTTAGACATAACGAGCTACCGATAGCATTATTTTCAAACCCAGATGAGTATCGCAAGTAATTTTGTCTCGAAGATAAATCTTGTTTTTAATAAGAATAAGGTTTCATATGTCTCCGTGCTTTTGATTACTTGTCATAGGCAATTTTGTATTCTTTCAAAACGCCCAACACTTTCAAAACTACAGACCTGACAGAACAAC
Source organism: Geukensia demissa (assembly GCA_034783895.1). Lineage (NCBI taxonomy): Eukaryota > Metazoa > Mollusca > Bivalvia > Mytilida > Mytilidae > Geukensia > Geukensia demissa. Next base: position 9,650 of record JARWCS010303970.1, read on the forward strand.
ATATTATTAATGAAATCTGAATGTTACTATGTAGTGTTGTGTGTTCTATGTTTGTCTTTCCTTTCATTTTGTTGGCCATGGTCTTGTCTGTCTTCCCACTTAACGATTTCTGTCTGCCCCTTTGGTATCTTCGAATTCCTTTTACAAACAACAAACAATATTTCATCATAAAACAGAAAGATAACTATGACTAAAGAAGACTAACTTTTGTTATGTTGTGGACTCTGGTTCATTGTTAAAGGCCGTATAATAGGACCTGTAGAAATTAGATTTGACTGTCATTTGGTGGATGGCTGTCTAATGGACAATCAAGTCATATCTTCTATTTTTATATTGATATTATGGTGTTGGTATTAGTTATTATATCGGGGCCTTGGTGGCCGAGTAGTCTAGGTAGTTCATTTAAACTTACATGTTCAGATCATTGTTGTCTTTCACCTTTCACCTATGCAGCGTGAGTTCGAGCCTGAATTTGTACCACATAAAAAAGGTTGTGTTTGATTCGCATCGCACGTAATAAGGTTTGTCAGTTACCTGTCCAAGAACGATGGTTCTCTCCGGCTTCCTCCAACAGTAAAAATGACTGAAATATTGTTGAAAGTGACTTGTCTGCTACATGAATATTACATTAAATAATAGTCAACTGTAACTTAAATTTTGATAAATGGACAATTCATCGTATGGGACTTTAGTGCAATTAAGTCAAAGTACCTTTTATTTTAAAAAAGTTTCATTGACTTACATTTCATCTGTTATAGATCAACTATTCAGACCAGTCTTTGCTCTTACTCTTTAATGCTGTGCCCTTTGCGGAGAAGCACCATATCTTTGGTTTGATCCGGCTGGGAATCGAACCCACGACCTTCCACACGCGCTAACTATTACACCACTGATGCGGTCGTAAAAATAGGTTTCATTGCTTATAATTTGATGTGTTGAGTTAAATAATATAATTCCAAGAGAGGAGCTATTTTAAATGCGTTTTATGACGTCATTAACATTATCGATGTGTATACTTTTCATTTGGCATGGAACTGGCCAAAAGAAATGCAGCATTTTTACAACATTGTAATTTTTGCAAGAATAGACTTTTACAAAAAGTAATTTAAAAGCAAGCTGTCGTCTTAAATCTTAGAAAAAGTTTTATTTTCTAGGTCTATTCCGAAGAACAAATCTACGTAAGAGGTACATTTTGTGGTGTCTGTGGTCTCTGTTTGGTATATTTTGTCGAAATGATTAGGGAATCAAATGAAAAAAGGTAAAACAAAGAACAAACAAACACAAAACAACGAAGCTTAAGCTACACTAAGTCTTAGGACATTATTAATAAGTTTATTTAAAAGAAAGACTATGGAATATATATGGCCGAAAGACACGATCCACATCTTACATATGTTGGTGTTTTGGAAAATAAGTTCAAAAATAAAAACGTTAGAAGCGTCTTTTGATTGACGCCAGAACCACGGTTGCATGACGTCCGATAGAACGCTATTCATTTTTTTCACATTTAATTTATGTAGTTCTTGTTTTTTAAATACTAAACTTAACTAAATGCCGAATTAAATTTTTCTAACCGTCTCAATGGTTGTGAAATAGCATTACACCTAAATCCCAGTTTTGTCTCCCAGTTTTGTCTATGAAAGCTGAGTTTCTAATAGTATTATTTACATTTGCAGCTCGCTAATCACATTTTCTTCTGTTGTAATTCCAAATTTAATAAGATTTTACACTTTAAGGTTTAATTCTCATTTGTTTAGCGGGTCAGCTAATTCATTAAGAAATTTGAAAATTAATTTTGTTTGAAATTAAGTGAGTGTTTATTTTAAAAAATGAACTTAATCATGTTTTATATTGGCAGACTACAATAGCTATGCGAAAACTGTGGCTATTTTCAATTTTAGAGTACAATATAAACTAGTTGAAGCAGCCGCGCTACTCTGGTGATAAATATTATAGTGTGCAGGTAAATATTATTAGATGACTTGAAATTTTCAAAATGAGGAAATGGGCTGACCCCTGGGGATGCCCATGGAACTTTTCTATTCATGCAGACTAATAAATATATTTGGTTAAGGGTGGGGATCTGAATGGTTTTTCAGATTTCTAATTTTCGGATTAAGGGGGTGGGCAGACCCCCAGGGGTGCTCTTGAACATTGCCTTATCATGCCGACTTGGAATATATATAGGGGTGGGAATCTGAACGGATTTTGAGATAATCTGTAATTTTCAGAAATAGGGGGTGGGGTGGAGCTTAGCCCCGGGGATGCCCATGAAACTTGACTTTTCATGCCGATTTAGAATATATATGGTTTATGGTGGTGATCTGAACAGTTTTGAGATAATTTGTGATTTTCAAATTAAGGGGGCAGGGCCAGCCCCGGTCGTGACCATAAAACCCCACTTTAGATAACAGTTAAGATTATATATGGTTTAAAGGTGGGGATCTTAACTGGTATTGACATATTTACAATATTGAATGATGTACCCTTCGGCTACTGCGTATCCCAACTACTGGGGGTTATCAAAATTCCAAAACCTTTGGCACAGTCTAGATCTCAAGTACAATTACTGAGCCAAATTTCGATTCCGTATTCCATATAACCTCAGAGGAGTTGCGTGACAAATAATTTATGTACCTTAAAGCTAGCTGAGTATATCAACCCCTGGGGGCATTATCAAAGTTCCGAAACCTTTGGCACAATTTACATCGTAAGTGCAATTACTAACCAAGTTTCAGTTCCGTATTACAAATAACCTAGCAGGAGTTGCATGACAAAATAAAAATGTACCCTAAGGCTACCTTTACAGCCCAGCCCTGCGGGCGTTATCAAAATTCCGAAACCTTTAGCACAATCCCTACAAATAGTGTAATCAATCTTCAAAATTTCATTTTTTTTCTTCTGATGGCCCCTGTGATTATCCTTGACATTAACAGCATACCTACGGGGTAGGACAAACAGCAAAACATGATTTTCGCGCGAACGCTTAACGCGGAGATTATAATTGTAATTTTTGTAATTTTGGTAATATTTGTATTGCAACAATAGTTATATCCAGAAACAAGTGAGACCTAATGATGTCTGGACCTGCGTCGCTCGCAGTAGGTCGTTTATGAGAATTTTCTAAGTTCCAAGGGACATAACTCCCACAAAAATGAGAGGATAAAAATTTCCTGGCGATTTGCAAAACTACATATGATGTCCTATCCACATACCAAGTTTCATGAAAATCGGATAAGTAGTTTCAGAGGAGTTGCGC
>JARWCS010304187.1:0-12906 GCA_034783895.1 Geukensia demissa
TAAAGAAAACACTGTCAACAAGGGACACCTTTTGGAATTTTCTAGCACCATGTCCATTTTAAAAGGTACTTATGCCTTAGAATCTCGCACTACATTATCACAAACAGGCAAGATAACTCTTGGATGTCACATTACATGACATATAACATAGTTCAAGAATGCATGTTTAATTATACCATAAAACATTTGCTCTCACGAATAATTATCATAACAGTATTTTGTAATTATGCCTGTAGCTAGATTAAAGAATTTTCCATTTTAATTACAGCACTAAATTTGAACAATTACAAAATATCCAGAAACACCAATCTAATTACAACAATCAATCCTAATCTGACAGCTTGAAGAGACATTATACAACATTGTACCAGTCATGATTCAGTAGGTTTTAAGGATTATGTAACATTTAAAGACTTTCTTTCCGTTTTCTCAATATTTAGACAAGTTTCAAAACGGATCATTATTTCATTAAAAGACGTGATTTACTGACAAAAACCCTAGCATAATCTTTAAATTTCCTTTAGTGTATAAAAGTTGGATTATTATTTCATTAAAAGACAAGATTTACAGACAAAAACACAAGCATAATCTTCAAACGTCCTTAAGTGTTGGAAAGTTACAAAGCCAAAAAGCTCTTGAAAATAACCCATCTGTAATTTATCAAGATCCAAATAAATCCAAATCCCCTGTGTATACACTTGAACTCCTACAATTTGTTTATAACACTACAATAATTAAAGTATGAAATATATACCTTTCCCATATTCTGACTGAGTTTTATGATAAGATTTATTGTTTGAATCATAAATGGGATCTAATGGCTCTTGACCTGTGGAATGATAAAGGTTGTCCCAATTCATTGCTATATGGTGATGAAAAGATCTAGCGATGTTATATTCCTCAGAACTGGACTGTTTAGTTTGGCGTTTGGAACTACGCCATCTCTCTAGTGTCTTTTTGAACTCTGAACTCATGCCATTTTCTTCACTCCTATCATGCCCGGGATGTTTAAGCTTCTGTTTTGGATGTTGAGAATGCACATTCTGATGTTTGCCATCTGACACTCGAGGTGAAACATGAACGTGGCCTTGATTTGGATGTGTCACTATGTAGTGATTATGTCTCTGATTGTTTATATGGTTCAGACAATAATTGTTGTTAATTTGATGCTTTCGATCTATATCATACAAACCAGATTGTCTCAGCATATGCTGCGCATTATGGACCTGATGTATCAGATTATCAACCTTATTACGCAATTCTACTGATCCGGTACTCCTACGATGTCCCCGATGATTATCATAATACCCGTCCATAGCATAATCTGTCCATGAATATCTACGATCCACACCAGAAGGAGGCACAAGTTTATACATTTCCATATAATGATTGTAACGTTCCCTGAAATCGCTCATTCTGGCAGTGAGAAGCAACACTAGTTAACTTTTAACATTTACATTGCCAATTGTATTAATGAACAGATTCAAAATGTCAAGTTGCTTGGACTTGTTCGACTAGAGAACAATTTAACACGACCAATTCTCTTAATCCTTTTACTTGTAATTACAGTTTATTGACATAACACTATTATGCGAACAATAAAACATAATTTTAATCCTATTTTTGTTCTGCAATTTGGTGCAACGCCCCATAATCTTATTTAATTTACAAAATAAATCACTGTATGTCCTTATTTACCATTGATCCCAATACTTTATAACCATGTTCCTGTTTTATTTTCTTAGTTTCCCTAACATACAGCTATAATTAGTCCCTGTTCAATATTTACACGGATTCACTCAAATAAAGTCCATTTTTATTTTAGTTATAAAAATAAATATTCCAAACAATCATCAATTCTTAAACAAATACACACATGTCATAAATGAATGACCTAACACTTTTTTCCAGTGTCATATATTGAAACACGTCTTTCACGATGCTTTTGTTCTTTTTAAAAACCACAAACTCAGGTGTGATAAAAGGATCACCTGAATATCTACATTTTAAAGTCTTGTCATAAATATTCGTTCATCTATCTACTTTATGACAAGTCTGTACATCTTTTGTCTTTCCCTGGTATTTAATGTCAGATATATGAACTGAATACCAGATCTACACAATAAATGCCCGTGTTCAGCAGTTTTTTAAACCTCTCGATACCGATACTGAATGGGAAACAAACAACTGGATATTGAACGGAGGGTTTTAAAAATTGAACACAGGGAAGAAAACGAATTAAGTCAAATTCGGTTAAATGTTCACAATAAATTTACAACAAGAAGACGGCCAATGAAATTTTTAACTACCACATGTGTGAAATAAGCGATTTATTATGATATAAGACTGCTAATTATAAGGTAACTTAAACAAGTACTAACATAACTCAAGTTACCCGTGCATGTAATTTAAAAATCAATGTCCCAATGAGATCAAACTGCTGATCAATTTAAATATATAATCTGCCTCAGTTTAAATATAGTTGTTATTTGCATTCATTAAAGGACCCTATATCATGCTTAATTAATATAATTTACATTACACAACTTACTTTATAACTATAAACATGCAACTATAAATCATGATTTCCAAAAATGTTCAATTTTGCAGATTTTTAAATAAGCATATAAAACAGCTGAAAAGGAAACTTTCTTGTACAAAAAAAAGAAATGCCTGGTCATACCAGATCTCATTTTTTATATGGACATTTTGACATTTAAAAATAAGACATAAGTTGTGAGCAAACAAGCAAGCAAAGATATCCCATGCATTCCCCTCCCCCATATCCCATTTTCCTGTTCAAAAATTAATTGTTTTGCTATGAGCAAAGAAGCTCTACTGTAGAGCTTGAAGAACTGACCACCAAAACGTTAAGGTAAAAAGAGCATCAAAATCTGGAATAAAACATCTGATCAATCCAAATTTCAAACTTGTAAATCTTATGCTGATGGTTATTAGGCTTGGTGGCAAGTTTCAAGAAAACCCTCAATGGGTTCTCAAGTTATGGTCTGGTAATAGTGATTTTTTCCATACATGTATTTTCAATTTAATTGTCTTTAAGCTAAGAGAAGCAAGTTTAGAGAAATACCTCAATCCATTCTAAAGTTATTGTCTGAAAATCATAAATTGACTGACAGACAGAAAGGTAATTTTTTTTACCTCTTTGCAACAGTGTAATATCTTGTTGCAAGCATTTTAGGGACTTTTATTTCAGATATTAATTCCTGTGTCTTTGTTTGAATCTTTGCAGAATTTGGGTACAAACTTACACTGTACTAGTGAAAGACCGCAGTGATCATCACCAATAGAATAAAATCAAACACTGAACCAGTCCCCTGCACCAAATGTTCCGATGTAATCTAAATACCATGTACCTTTTTCATAATCAGCTGGGTCCTCTTGTTCATCATCATCTGAACCAAGGATTTCCTCTTCTTCTTCATATTCTGGTTCTTTATGTTGTACCTCTGATCTGAAAATAATAGAAAATAAACATTTAAATAATTAGTCATGTCTTGTCTATCATTCTTGTCTTTGGTCTTTTGATTTTATAATGTGAGCACATTTTAAAATGTTTTGTTATATTATTTTTTTGCAATCTTCACTACAAAGAACTGAAACACTTTTTTCAGAAATTTTCGTACAGATACTGTTGGCCTGTAGTAGCCATGTTTACAATCCCCCAAGCATTTACACAAGCCTCTGGCTTCTGACTATACTGCTGCTAATGAGACCATCTTACAGATTACTTTACATGCAAATTGGTAACCTGCTTTTGTTTGTCCACAAGTGACATATGGAGATAAACAGGAATCTTCAACAACAAAAAATATAAGAAAACTGACATCTTTTACCTAACATTATTCATCTTTAAATGAGACATAAAGGAGTTTATTATGTCTGATACAATTTGTTGTATCTACTACCTGTGGGAAAAAATTAACAAGAGTTTCCATGCTGGAACTACTTTAAGCATGTTTGACATAACAGAACAAGTTAAGAAAAAATGTACACGAGTCTACAGGCTCAGAATATTGAGCCCGTATTGCTCACCTGACAATGGGCCAATCAGAAACAAACATTAAATGGTCAATAGTGACCATGAATGTTGTTCAACATTGCAATCTCCATAGATATTTCCTTTCAAATATTATTTGATATGGTGGTTTCAGAAAAAAAAAAAAAAAACATTTTAAGGGGGTACCCTACACCATCAATAAAATAAATTCCACCTGTTTAATTTTCTTTATATTTGGTTTAGACATTTACTTTGATGAAAGAAGGAAAAAATGAAGATTTCAAGAAATTTGAACCACACATTTCTCTGGAATTATTTCAATAGATATATAGTAATTTCATCATCAACAATTTTGATCACCGAGATGCATTAATTTTAATATAAAGTATTGATTAAAACGTTTAGATGATCTTTCAGAGTTATTTCCCTTAGGTGTATGGTACCCCCTTAATTTATCAGGAGAATTTTTGGGAGCTTTTTGTTTTAATTCTGCTGATAGTTCAAGAAAATTTATAAAGTTTTAGATTTTGGAATGTTATAAATAAGAATAAAATTAATTTCTTCTGAGGGGCATTGTATGGATGTTAGCTATTTTGTCGCTAATTTTATTTGGCATAACAGTTTCAAATTGTACCAAGCATCTAAGTTATTCAACCCTTTGTTTAGCTGTAAGATTCATCATTTGATTTCACTGTTAAGAGCTTATACTCGTATAAAATAGTATGCTTTTAAATATATACTCAACAAAGTTTGGAGGTGTATATAGGAATTGCCTGGTCTGTCTGTATATATTGGAAGTGGAACTCCTCCTTAATGACTCAGTGGATTTTGGTGAAACTTTGTATGTGGTTAAAGGCACTGTATGTAGATAAGCAGGATAAAGATAATTGCTGTCAAATCCCATGGGAGATAATTCATCTTAAAGGTTTAACATGCTTTAAGTTTGTAAGTGCACTCCTAAACCTCGGAATTGTTTTTGTTATTAATAAATAAAGACATCGTATTACAGAGTTTCTTGAATAAACTTATCCATAAAGGTTTTCTTCCAAAACACAATTTAAAATCTTTGAATATTGTGAATTTTGGGATCAACATTGACTCTTGGCTTAATAATTTACATTAAAACTAATTTTAGTCTATATTATTTTTTACATTTTTGTTCTACATACTGTCAATACTTTTTATTTTGGTATTTGCACAATAGCCTGTATTCTTAACTATTAATGGAATTTTTATACTTAATCCAGCTAGATTTAAATTGATGTCTTAGCTTAAGGGAACCAGGTATATTATCAATTGTGTTTGAATATTCTGAATAAGTGTCTTTTCAATGTCCACTGCTACATGGTATTTTAGTTGTAGTTGTCTTCATACTATGTTGCGACTTATCTGTTGCAGTTTGATTTGAAAGGTTTGTTTTATGACTGTCCCAGATAAGGATATGGTTGAGCACTCACAAACATGTTTAACCCCACCACATACTTCCTTTTCAAACTAGGAACCAGTGGATGTCCTTGTTTTTATGTTACTTGTATTATATTGTATACTAAATAATCTGATTATTGTAGCATTTAGATATCACTTCGGTTTTTTTTTTGACTTTTCCAGCTGTTTGCCTTCTGGTGTGAATTAAGGCAACATGAAGATGTTTATAATTTATACATTTTGGATGGTTCACTCAGAAAATCATACAACATCTCATTTTTTCATTTAAAAATAGATTTGCATGAAGAATAATAATTGCTGCCAAATGCTTTCAAGAGGAGATCATTCAATTTAAGTTTTCAACATTTTTCGCAATGCCTAATGAATGGATGCGAGAGCTACATGAAAATTAGAATTTTCAGAGCATTCTGTTGAACTTTGTCAAGGACACTGACAAAACAATCTAAGAAAATTAATTCTCATTTCAGAACATTTTAACCAGGTCAGAGGACTGATTGATTGATTGAATGGTGCTTAACGTCCAGCAGAAAATATTTCATGCATATTCAGGACGAAGCATATTAATGATGAGTGATGAGGAATGAAACCTGCTTTATACTAGACCGACACGCTGAGCCAGATTTTTAACATGCTAGCTCACGAAAGCAACAGTCTGCAGGAAGACATGGCACTTTACCCGGACACATTATTCTGACTCTGGGCTAACCAGTCTTTGCTCTTACTCCTAAATGCTTCGTGCTCAGCGGAATATTACTTAAGTGGCAAATAATAAATATGAAGTAATTGCAAATTCTTTTTTATTTTTGATAAAAATAAAATTCTTGACAAAATTGTGTCAGTCAACAAGCGCAAGAACATCTATGAATAAAATAAAAAATTAACATACGTAGAACATGGCAACATGACTGACACATCAGATACACATATTTTTATCTAAATTATGACTAGGGTCAAAGTTAACCTTGAAATCCACTTAATTTTATAAAGGTCAATACCCCATCTTGATCTGCCCCTGGATTATATTTTTATACCCCTGTAAACAAAGTAAATAGGTATCACCCTTTCTATCTGTCCGTCTATTTGTCCAAATATCTTGTAAGCTCATCTACTCCTAAACCATTCAATGGATTTCAATAAAACTTAACAAATACATTATCCAATGTGTAAATATGCACATAGGAAGGAAATTCATCTCAGTTTATTCAAAAGGCAGATAATCCAATGGGGAGGCAGTGGTATCTTTTGTGTTAAGGTTTGCTCATAGTATTTCTTGTTGTCTTACAGTAAAATAGCTTACATAGAATTTCTAAGAAATAAAAGCTTTAAAGCTGAAAAAAGCACTGGGTGCCAACTTTATTAATTTTATATATGAGTTTGTTTCTTCTAACAATATATGACATGAATAACAATAAAAATAAACCTCCATTAGTATTTTACTGCCATTTGTGAATTAAAAATTGCAACAATTGTTTATATCTAATGGATAATGTACATAAAGGCATCTACTAAAAAAGACATATTACAAACTGGTATTAAGCTTAACAAAATTGCAAGTCAAATTTAAATTCTGTTTGAATTTTTAACTGAAACAAATTATCGCAGTGCATCAATAATATCACAAACCTGTATATAACGTTATTGTACAGCAACGTTATATTCTACACAGAAAGTAAACAAAAGTTAGTGGGCAATATTCAACTACTCTGAAAAATTATGTCGAAAATGGATCTTTTTAGCATTTATCGGTAAATGTATTGCCATACAATAAGGATTATTGCATAAATATTGATAAATATTATTCCTCGTATAAAATTAATTGCATTCACAAGCTAGTGCAATATAATATTCTACTGAGGATATATTTTCCCCAATATTAGTGCAATAACCTTTTATTATCATATAATAATGACAAATATTAAGTTTGTATTTTTTTGTTAAAAGTATGTAACGGAAGTTGATAGAAGTTAGAAACATCATGCATGTGGCTCTATTTAATGCATGCACAATTTTAGTGGATACACGTCAATAATTCGTCTTAATTCAGTACACACAGAACTACACAATATCATAGAAAAAATATCAGCTAAATTCATACATCATATTGTCACAGCACCAATCATCACCATCATAATATACAGACAATACACCAGAATTAACCAATCACAGATCAGAGGATCATGGGATATAATGAGGATATCTTATTTCAATGATGGATAATAAATATGAAACAATTTTTGCTAAAAAATAAAATCCCCCAAATTGTTTCAGGGCTGTTTCAGAAATTATTATATGGTTGTGTGTTTGAAGGTACTTTTTTCACCCAAACACCTACGAAAATGCATTTATCTTTGGTACCACAAACCACAGAATTTGATTGAAACCAAACCATCACAGAATTTTAACAAGAAGACAAGAAATTACCAAAACAAAAGCAACCACCCATAGAATAAGATTTCCTCTACAACCAAGAGAAAAGAAAGTTTTAAAGTAACCCACAGAAAAAATAACTGCCATCACACATCCCCAGATCAGCCCTCAATATTAAAGCTCATGAATATTTCCTATAAATAAAACCCAAAAAATTCTATGTAGGTAGAACATGGCATTATAAATATCACATCAGGTACATTTTTACCTCAAAATGGTGAACAGGGTTGATAAAAGTTGATGAAATTCAAACACATGAAAATTGTATGTGTGATGTGATGTAACACACAGGTTAGCAATAAATGGTACATGACAATAGCTCTTTCTGTACACATATATTTAAAAAAGAAACTTTTTAAAAAAAAACTGTTAATCATAATACTCTATAGCTTACATTGTAATTTGTATTTCCTGTGGCAGGCAAAATGAACCTGTCGATACCATACATACATTATATAATGATAATGCATTACACTATATGAAATGGACAAATAACAAAACCTCAATAAAATCACCAAGTGACCCTTGTATAACTGTCACATTTTCCACATTAAGTTCATACTTTAAATTTGATCATATTATAAAGAACTTGTCTGTTTCATAATAATTAGGTTTCAAACAGCTCTCATTGTTTAATGGAGTTTTCATGACATAATAAGCTAAAATATTTCAATATACAAGTGTAAATTTACTGTAATAAAATTTAAATAAAAACTCTTTTTACATGTACTTGGTGGGGTTTATAAATATTTAAATGCTTTAAACAAATGTCCCAACACTATATAATAAAGTTTGATTAAACTGACCTTCCTTCCCACCTGAGACTACTATGACACAGTAGTCTCAATTCCAACTGAAGTTATCTTTTAGTTTAAACTGATATACAGCTTAAGGTAGTAGACCTGGTCAAAGGGAGATAACTCTTGAAATCAGTAATACTATTCAGTTACATGAAAAGCTCTTTAAGCATTTAATTGAAATAGATTACAACTGAGATCTATGTTTATCAATGCTTACATTTGATATATACAAATGGTTGACACAAACGAATCAAAGATTGCCATAACCAAGGTCTACCCGCCCTAAGTACTGGTCTGACAAAACAGTTTATTAAACAATGAACTCCAAGTTGCCTAGGGTTTGGTTTAGCAAGTTTTACCATGACTTATGAGGGCAACACAAGATTAACTTTCAATGTCTTTACAATCAGTACTTCGTACTGCAAGAAATCACAATAATTTAGGATTTTATAGTCATCCAAAATCAGACAATATTTGGTTAAAAGAAATCATAATAAATAAAAGACATCATACATACATACATACATACAGTTTATGCCATTTTAAGCTACAGCTTAACATACGTCACTCATATTTGAACAGCTAATACATCACTGGTAATTTGAATGTGTTTACTATTCATTCATTTTTATTTTAACTTTTTTAACCTGGCTTATCCAAACATTTCTCTATTTAAATTTGTCCCCTGGGTGTTTGACTATCAATTACAGAAAGCACATGTCAACCGTAACATTAGTAGGTCTCATTATACAGTTCAACTTCAAATGGTCATGCAGGCCGCAGCGCCATAGTTTCTAACATAGAGAAAATGTGTCCATGATACACAGATGCCCCTGTCTCTACAAACAGGAAGTAGACAAATAACAGAAGGGGAGACAACTCACCCTGATAATGCTTCAGACAAAATATCAATCCAATTCAACATAAACAAGCCAAGAAATCTTTGATACTAATTGACAGACGGGGTAAAACTTAATGCCCTCATCACCTTAAGGGGGGAGGGATAAAAATAGGCCTGCATGAAAAAAATACATATACAGGGTAGATATTGCACCATATAGATAAAAATAACATGAGAGCGCTGAAATAAAACCATTCATTCCCAATTAGTATGAATATAAGGTTATTAAGTGAGTGATGTGGTCTGGGAAATTCCATTTTCCAAAAAGGTAATGCATGGGTAAAACATTTTTTTTATTCAAGCAGATCTAGAGTATAAAATTCGAAAATCATTACACCATTGCTGCATTAGATTAAAAATCTATGGAACAAATGCTTGGCAATGATATATTAGATCTTCAGAACTTCACACATATATTCAGGCCAAATAGCTGAAATTTACAATGAATTGCATAATGTCTAAACTGTAGAATGAGACCACAGAACCAATGACGATGAAACAAAACTAACTGTATAAAAGGGGTTATAAATAGACATGAATTTTATAACTAAAGAAAAAACAGAAGCTGATAAAACTGAAATTAAATATACATTGTAAAAAATAAAATCAGATTTGGATTTAAAGCTGAAAAAAATGTCTGCATGAAATAAAGATACCATTTTAATCCCTTCTACTCAAGTTAAAGCTGTATCTAATTTAATGCTTTATATATTTCATGAGGATTACACATTATTTTCACATACTGGGATTACATACATAATTTGTATATTCTGTAAGATTTGTCTCCCATTATGGGAGGTATATCAATATAGAGCCATCAGTAAAATTCATGAATTTATTTTTTAAATCTTTAATTGGAACACTATTTCACTAGCATCATCCCTTTTTATGTGTGTTATACAGTGAAACCTGTCTAAATCGAACACCATTGGGACTGAAGAATTTGTTCGGTTTACACAGGTGTTCGGATTGGACAGGTTATGTCTGCAAAGATTTTTTAAGGTTGGGACTAAATCTGATGTTTGGTTTACACAGGTTTTCGGTTTTCTCAGGGTTCGGTTTAGACAGGTTTCACTGTATATGTCCATCAGCAAAATTTTTGTTTTTGTCAAGTTTTTGACATATTGATAAATGTTATGAACATAGCTTGTCATATTTATATCAATTCTTGATGAAGGACCAAACCAAAAATATATAGAATCATGACAATTTTATTACTGTAATAAACTAAAAATGATACATCTTGAATTTTTTATTTTTCTACTTTTATCAAATATCAAGCAAACTGAACAACTGCAAATTATGTCAAAATATCACAAAAATAATAAATGAACATAATTCTGGTAACATGAAAGCCATTTTAAAAAGTATAAGAAAATTATATTTCTGGTAAAAAAAAAATAATGGGTGTTTATGATAGTTATTTTTAGTACCTTATTTTTAACTCTTGCAAAAGCCAAAAGAATTTATAACACTTAAACCCAGAAACATGGCTGAAATAAAAATCCCCTGGAAGTCAACCAATTGCACTAACCAGTGCAAAATGTGGCGGACCTTTGGCATTTATCCTTCATTCTAGCTGAGTACTTTTATAAAAACATATGGAAATCATGTTTTCTGTTACAGCTGAACCAAAGTGATAAACAATTTTGTCTGACAATAAAACTACCAGGATCAATAACACACCCTTTTTACTTGGTCCTAGTGTTGAGCAAGAGAAGTAACTCCATGTTAAATTGGCACAAATTGTTCAGTTAAAATTTAATGATGCATTTAAACCAACAATTTTTACCCAGGACATTTACAATACTTAAAAATATCATTATAAATATTAATATTTCCACATAATTTAATACTTAATTTTTGAGACAGCAAAGTTCATTTGACCCTCAGTCTCATTCAGAATTTCGTTTGAAGCTTTATCAGCTTGAACATCTGACTGCTTCTTAGTTGAAACTACTTCAACTTAAGAAAGTATTATTGATCTCTTATTAAAAAACAAAAAATAAAAATTAACAAAGTTAACAAAAATTATTTTCTCTGTTCATATGTATTGTTGGGAAATCATGTACCATATCCCTAAACCTTAAGTGCCCCTCACCTAAATCCCCCTTCCCACAAATAACCCAGTATTGCAAGATCAAAGAACAGAAAATTCTATGAAAAAAACAGCAATTTGAATTCGAGAGACATTTAAAGCAGGGGAGGGAAACTGGAATTATTATGGGGTGATTATTAGCTGCGGAAACAAAATAAAACTTAAATGGACTCAAAGAATCTAATAAACACCCTGTGTATTAATTTTTTAAGCTGCCTGGGCGCCTTATTATAGGAATATGGTACAAGATATATGACACAACAAAATAAATCAAATATCATTTACAGCTTTCTCACAACTGGAATAAAAACAATAATCCAATCAAACACTACAGGTCCTTTATACTGGATTCTTAACAACCTGCTAAAGCAGCAACATACAGTTACACAACAGAATATTCAAACAAATTATCTCCCTTTCATTCTATTTTCTGTAATCCCTTCTCCTAAAATCATGGAGCACCACCAGCTTCACACCAACAAATGCACAAATAAATAGTATAAAATGTGGCATCTAAAAATGATTAGGATGGAACACAATTGACACAGACTTATAATAATATAGTATGTTAAACAAATCATTGTCTGCTAGCTAGCGTGGAATAGCTCCGTGATTGATTTGGATTTCTAGATGGACTAGTCCAATCTGATATAACAACGTCTGACTCATACATTCTTGCTGAGGTTTTATTATACACTGGCAGGCATTCATTTGCTTCGTTTGATAAAACCTACAAAGGAGGAAATTCATTTGTTGCAATATAAATATAAATTATCAGTTTTTATTGGAGCATGTGGCGTCCAATCATTTCAACAGTTGTGATTGCTTTTTGTAAATTGAACATTGAATATATTTCAATAAAAATGAATTATCTTCTGGTTTACAGAAGTAAGAAGATGTATAAAAATTTGTTCCTTATTTAAAAATTTGAAACTTTGCTTTCAACCAACTCAAAAAGAACCTTTCTATTACTAGAAAAATTTTCACAATTTATTAAAAAATGAGTTTCATCTCCTATAGCATTAAAATTATTTGTAAATAAGCAGTACATAGAGTGATCAAACTGATAAAGTTTGATAGTCATATCATTTATACTTGAATGAGGGGATATTCACAAAAGTTATGAAAAAGGAGGGATATGGAGTAAACATTCATGACACAAAAATCTCATATGTACAAGAAAATTCCAAGCAAAGGAACAGCGCTTTGATTGCTG
>JARWCS010304516.1:0-12898 GCA_034783895.1 Geukensia demissa
CAGAGTTGGTACAATTTGGGTATTTGTTTATATTTGTTAATGAAAATTAGACTTAGTTTACATTGGTATTTGAAGGCGGGTGTTCATTTTTTTTGGTTACAAGTCGGGTTACAACTTAGTTGTCCCAAGTCCTGGAGCGAAAGCACAGGCCGAACCCACATCAGGTCAAACACCGATTTCGCTACAATATACATGCAATATGCAGAGTCATTACAATATAAAGGACACAGTTTGATACTATTTCTATGAGAATTCCCAACAGAAAAATAATAAGGGAACTAATCTTAATGTATGTGTTGGTGTATATAATATATAAACAGAATAAGTTTTTTAGTTGGCCTAGTAAACATAACAGGAAATTATCCTCTTATCTGAAAATACCCTGAAGTTGCCCTAGATGTCCTCTTTCCAACAAGCGCTCATCTTGCAAAGTGGTGTAAAACATAAGGCTAGTTCTTGACATATGCAGTTGTAATTAATTTAGGTCAGGTGAGCTAAAAAGTATAATTGTTCCATTTTTATCTAAAAATTTTTAAATATTTTTTGCTTTGATTTATAACATGTATAAAGAAAAATGATTTAAATAGTTAAACTGATGAACCACAGGTAAAAGTGATAATTGGATCATGTGCAAAAGGGTAATAAAAATGGTT
Source organism: Geukensia demissa (assembly GCA_034783895.1). Lineage (NCBI taxonomy): Eukaryota > Metazoa > Mollusca > Bivalvia > Mytilida > Mytilidae > Geukensia > Geukensia demissa. The sequence goes on from JARWCS010304516.1 coordinate 654, forward strand.
ATGAATTTGAAAACCCTTGACATTTTTAGAAGATTGAAAGTGAACCTACTTGAAACTTTAACAAACTGATGTTAGCTTTTTACATTTTCGCAGCATTAATTTTGCTTTAACAGAAAAGTCGAAGAAATTGTCCAACCTCGTTGAACGTTTTATGTTAGCCATTTGTTTATTTTTTAATCGGAAGTGCGTAATAGAATGTGCAAAATTAAAATTATTTTTAAAGGTTTAATCTGTAAGCTGTATGATTTTCTCCATTATTTTCTTAAAGGAGCACGGACTTATTGCATAAATACAACATCACATCAAGTTGATTTGCACACGGTATGATAGACACACAGCTGTATATGCCTCGAGCATACACATATCCGAGGTCTGTGAAAAATTGAAAAATGAGCGTTAGAGAGGTTCCGAAAAAAAGATAGCCCTATATTTGAGCAGACTGATTTTCAAATTGACCTATCTACCATAACCATAACTTAGCTTTAGATATCCTGAAGTAGCCCTAGATGTCCTCATTCCAACGAAAGCTCATCCTTCAAAGTGGTTTACAAAATGAGCTAAAGAGATGTTCCAAAAGATGGTAGACCTTTATAGACTATTTTTGAGTTGATCTAGCTATCATACTATGAAGATACCCCCTTAACTGTTGATATCCGAATGTACCACTAGATGTCTTCTTTGAATAAGCACTCATCCTGCAATGTGGTTTACAAAATGAGCTCTAAAGAGGTTCCAAAATATGGTAAACCAATTTAATAGTAGCAAAAGTCCTATCAGTTTTTGGCGTGGCCTTTGATCTAAAAAATGATGCAACTAGATAGCCGTAGGTGTCAAAACTTCCCTTAGGACATAATATATAATATACGGTACAAGCCAAAGTAAATGGAGGTCCCAAAACAAGCAACGAAAAATACAAATTTTGGCATGGTCTAGCTGCTTTACGGAGAAACTGGCCCACCTAGCTGCAGATATCAAGATTTTAGTTAAAATTTATTTTTTCAAATAAAAGTAAGAGATGTTGTACACACTTAAGCAAAGAAAGTTTCGGAAAGAAGGTAGCTCAGGACAAGGCAACGAGCCTTTTTTCCTACGCACGATTTGGACATAAGCAGTCGTGGGATTTGAATTTCCACAATCCGAAGGATTCATTGGATCAAGTGAAAAGTAAATAGCTCTTAACCAAAGGAAGAAAAATTGCTTGGACTTATACCATAAAATATGCCGGTTAGAGTATGTGAATGGAATTTTAGGAGCTGAAGGATGACATGAGAGAGTTGAAGTTTAGTAATTTTGAAGGCAACAGTGAAGCTGATTATGATGAAAGTGGACCAAGCGTAGTGGGTTTCGTCTAAGTTTAAAATTATAAAATGAATGTAGATCTGATAAGAATGGTTTCATTTGTCATACTAGAGGATAAGATCTTTAAAATCGAGGACGTGATTTTAATGCTCAGTGTAATCTTTGTTCAATTAAAGCAAGAAAATGGTAGATCTCAAAAGCGGCGTAGTGAATGCAATTTTAATAACATTGCTTGACAGCCTTAGTACCCACAATGTTTCCGTCAAATTTTCTAGTCCTTATGCCAGGACTAGAAAACATTCCAGATATGGGTTAAATGTTATCTTGACGTCACTTTAACCATGAGAAAAACAGGAAATTTACAAATCAAGAAGTCTCCACAAGGCCTTCAACATGCGTGGAATACCGCTACGTTTAAAAAGCTCTAAATCGTCCCAAATAAAAAACGTATATACGTAAATATACTGACGGACTTTAAAAACGCAACACTAAATATTTTGTGTAATGGTGTCTTTAAGAATAGTCATATACAATGATATCATTGCCTATAAATTGATTTGAATTTTCTTTTAAAGAATTAACTTGATTGAAGAAAAAAGAATGATGAATGAGACGAAATTCCTTATTAAAGAAACATTTCTTAAGCTTAACTTTGCCCATTAGTAACGAGTATAACAACTGTTGCCCCAAATGAAAGCTTCAAATCTTGGTCGCATCTATTGATACAGGCTGACTGCTTAGCTAGGGATGTTTTATGGATTCTTCCGTCATGCATGACGACCAATATCTTGTTTTGCTGTTAACCTAGATGTCGTAAATTGGTCTCGTAAATGTCGAAGTCGAATGAAATTGTGCTGACGCTGCGAAGTAACTTGAGGTTGACCGTGTCCTTGGCGATCAGTAACCGTTCTAGTAATTCTGAATCTATGAAACGGCGTATGATTGAATAACGTACGTTAAAATGTCTTGCAACAGTCCGTTGGCTGATCCTTGTCCGTAACATCCCAATAGCTTCATTGCATTTTTATTATTAAATCGTGGCATTGCAAAATCAATGAATGCCATGAATGCAACAAATGATTCTGACAAGAAAAACTGAATGAAGAGTGATTTGGGTGACTGAAATTCTAGTTGTCTTTTAATGGTATAAACTAACATTTGTCGTTTAATGGTATAAACATCAATTTGACAATGCTCAGGATGAATTTGGGTCAAACTGGTTTGTGCAGCCTCTTGACTAGTTCGTTCGACCAACTGACCTATTTTCACGCACAATCCAAATCAAGCTTTGTTGCCGATGACACGAAGGACAATGCTGAGGTCCAGGTGATCGCTCGTGGTCCGGTTTGAAATGGCGCCAGGTGAGGAAGTACGCTTGTGCTTAGCATGGCAGAAATCGTGTAAGCCTGGTGAAGAAATATGCAAACTACACTTGGACTTGGATCAGTTTCTGAAAAGGTGGCATTCAAATATATCTATGCTAGGAGACCACGTTTAAACGCTTAAGGTGTTTTTCTGAAGGGTGATTTCAAGAGCCACGGCTTCCGTTGAAACGTTTAAGTGCATCAGATGCAACAGATGAAATACATTCAGTAACATCTCCAACCCTTTTTCTGTGCAAGTCGCAAGCAGTTAGATTTTAAACACCTAAAATTGCATACACGATGTCATTATTCATGTTATTGGTAAAAACTGGTTATCGCCGAAAATATATGTTAGGGTGCGGGGCCTGTTCGACGCGATCGCTAATCTAATCGGGAGCGTGTTCACCTCCTCAAGAGACAAAAACACTTGGGAGTAAGGTCATAAAAGCAATCACAAACACTAAACATGTGTTCAAGAAGGAGCCAACAATACTGTTGACAATGTCATACACTTTACCGCAAGTAGATACTCACACCCAAGCATGCAAATGCGTCTTAGTAGCAGGTCCGATAGAAAACCTTGGCTGGACAAGCGGTTTCGTCAGCGCTCACGATTTCGTTCAGCGCTCTAAAAAATACGCAGTGTTCGACATCCTTACAAACAAGAAAGGATAAAATTTTGATGAAAGTCTCCAAAGGTATCTGGTTCGGGATCACGAAACTGCAAGCAGGTGACCGGAAAAGGCCGGTACGTAAATACATATCAAGAGGATTTATTCCTTTCATCCGCTTAGAGATATCTCTTAGCAGATCGACAAACTAAAAGGATCGTTTGCATCTTGCGTGTCAGGTTCACAGCGATGACATGTTTTCTCTACCAAACCATCAGTTTTATGGTTGTTGGCTAGGAAATCGAGCACTTTAATTATTTGAGTGTCGCAATGATCGTGATGATACTTTTCCGGACAGACGATTTCAATGGTTTCTGGAACTGTCGTACACAGACTCTACCGCCGATGTCGGGGCAGAAATAAAATCAGTTTCAAAGCTTCTGAAGAGTATCATGACTAAAGAGGGCAGCATTGGTTGATTTCAATCATCATTCCCCTAAATCGATATGGGAGTGGAACAAGATTGTGTAAAATTCAAGCACTTTACTGGTTCTTTTTCTTTATCACCTCTTCTGGCGACAACAAGCTGCAGTTGCACAACACGGTCAGTGAAAGACAAACATTTATGGTGGAATTTGCATTCAATGAATATGGTTTTTGCGACTCCATAGCCATCATCAATATCCGAAATTTGAACTTGAGCTTATCTGCAAAGGGAAGCCTAGATATATCTTCGTCGACTTCAAACCATTTAGGCTCAGTTATACTTCAAAAGTGATCGTCGCGCGACAGACGAAATTCGCTGTATATTTTTTCTTGTCGTGATTAGTTGTTATGTTTAATTTGAGCGAAATCGCGCGACGAAGGATAAATGAGATTTGTGTGTAATTAATTTGAATAAATATTTTAAAATCTGAACATAAAAGGTAACAAAAAAATAACGAAATATGTGTATGGTATATGAATTGCGAAGATTTTACCGGTCTAAGCCCAAAATGTCTTAAGGTAAATTTTACCTAATTAGACATTAAATTCCCAGAATGTCTAATCACAAATTGAGGGTAATTCCCAAAATGTCTAATGGTAAATTTTAACGTTGAATCTATTGGGGAAAATTTCTAAGGGACCGGTCATTATTTATTTCCAGGGGTTTACCGGCAAAAAAGTAGGGGGGATCAAAGAAAAAATAGCAGTCCTTGGTTTATGTATTTTTTGACTAATTAATGAGGGGGTCATGATTTTTTAAAGGAGAATCATTTACACTTGTACTTGTGCAATATCTAGAATTTTATACATATTAAATGCAAAATGCAAAGGGGGTGACTTTTTTGGTACTTGAGAGAGGGGGTTGAGAATTTTTCTGTGTTTGGAAAAGGGGTGGGTAAGTTATTTTTTACCGGATCATTTTTCAATTTGCCGACCCACCCCTGGAGATAAATAATGACCGGCCCTAAAGGTAAATTTTTACCTTTAATTAATATAATTCCATTTTTCTCAAGAATTTCTATTTTATGAACAATTCATATCTTTGTTTTTGTTTTTTGACAGCTGATTCGGTTTATGTTCAACGAATCATAATTTTTCATTTATCTACTGATAAAAAACTATTTTTGTAGAAATCATAAACAGATAATTTACTACTTTAATTTTAAAAAACTATGCTTTTACAACAATGTTGTTCAATTCGACACTTTATTATTTGTTTGCACATCAATATTCCCTTTTGCCATGTTGTCAAACATATTTAGTTATTAAAAAAATAAGGGTGTCAATTAGGAAAACCAACTTAAAAATCTTATAAAAACAAACAAATTGTAATTTTGATTGGCTACAATTATAAAAAATATAAATAAAAATCATATTTTTAATAAATATCGCATTTTGTTTTTCTTATTACTATTTTCCCCCTTTTTAGGCATTTTGGGAATAACACTGTTTTTTACATTAGACATTCTGGGCACAATTTCATTAGAAATTCTGGGATTAGACATTTTGTGAACACACCATTTAACCATGATAAAAATATTAAAAAAAATAAAAAAAATATAGATATTTTGGCAAGCGTTTTTTGATTTTATCATTTAATGTAAATCATAGCGTACAAATAAATTTTATAAAAGTTGAATGTACAGAATGATTTTCTAGAACATGTTGAATTAGATAACTATAAAGCTCCATCCTCAGTCCTTAAAAATAACTTATATGGAATCTACTGGAAGTGCAAAACGAAAAAACGAAGGCATTTGATCATAAAATATTAATTTTAGAATTAAAATTAAATTTTGAAAAATAAATACTTCGATTCACTTGCAGACTGAACCGGAAAAGTACCAAAATAAAAGAAATAAATGAATCAAACACTACCCCGTCGACAACGTAATAGACTATAACATTGGGCATGCGCGCCCAAAACCATCATCATTTCTTCCCTTTAAAATGCTAAGGCAACAAGAAGATGGATGAAGGGGAGGTGAAGGGACACTCTGATTTAGAAAGGTAAGTATTTATTTTACAAAATTTAATTTTAATTTTAATTCTAAAAATTAACATAATTATTACAATGAATACGTTAGATATAGTCAAAATGTAACGAAGAGCTGAAGCCCACTTAAAGTTTACAAGGAAACCTGAGGAGGAAATACAACTTTTTGAGCAGAAACCAGATGTCCCAAAGAATAGGGGTTGTCAGAATGCTGGGGCATGGAACGTTAATATAACTTTAAAAAGTACTATCAGACCGCCGCAATCCTGCGGACTAAATTTCCGACATAGCAGAGGAATTGAAAATATTCCAAGAAGAAATTAAAGCTCTAACTTCATGGGCCTTGATTTCAGGGTAAAAAGAGGAATCCTGATCAACCAAAATATAAGCAAATTTGACTGTTTGAAGAATCCAGGAAAAAAATTGTCTGAGCTGATATATCAGAGATATCGTTCTTAATAGGAACAAACAGCCTAGAACTAGAAGGTGATATCTAAGAAGCTGAGACAGCCAGGTACTGTAAAAGACAGCGGACTGGACAAAGGCTGGAATTGACTGCTGAAGGAGAAAGGGCGGGAATGGAAGTGACCCCAAATCCCTTTTATCAGGAAGCTGATTATTGGCAAGCTTCATCAGTTAACAAAAGAAATTCGAAGATACCAAAGGGGCAGACAGAAAGTAACTCTCCAGCCACACGCAGACAAGAATTGGATACTGACAAAGCATGCAATTCTTTTCTTCTACGGCCTGAAGCCAAAGCTAGGAGGAAATAACATTTAAGAGTTAAATGTTTAAAGGATACAGACTTTAAAGGTTCAAAAGGAGGAAATTGAAGCACTTTTAAAACCAGGCTCAAATTCCAAGATGGTACTAAACCCTCTGACGAGGACGCTTAAAACTTAATTTTTTTGTTCAAAAGAGATAGAAACTAAAATAACTACCTCCAGATAAGGCAACAGTTCTGGTAATGGCAGACCTATTAGCTTTCATGGTAGATGAAGCAAATCCCTTTTTATTCGAACACAAAAGGAAAAAAAACTCAGCTAACTGTTGGACAGTGACTTAGATAGGATTAATTTCCCTTGAACGACACCAAGAATAGAAGATGGACCACTTGGAATCATAAAAAACTCCAGTTTAATTCATAACTGCTTATGAGATGCGTTTGGAAGCCCCTTCAGAAAATCCTCCCCGTCTGAGGGAAGACTTGACAAGAGCCAAGCGTGCAAATGTAGACTCTCCAGACCTTGATGAAGTTTTCTGCCTTTGGACTGAGAAAAAAGATCTGTTCCAAAAACTGAATTACCAGTCCCCCCCCGAATAACCGAAAGAACCCACTTGTCTTTGGTGATGTAACACCAGTGGTGAAGACAGTGAGACAACCTGTCACTCACAGAAAGAAGAGGAAAGGGAGTAGGAAAGTGTTCCTCTCTCCGTGGGGGATAGCAAACGTCACTTATTCTGCTTCTTACCGCTTATTTGGTACTGGAGCAGAAGAGGAAGGGGAAGGACACTTCACATAAGAAATTCTTCTCTTAGAAGGATGAGAATTTCCAGGAACCTGCGAAGCAGATTTCTGGAAAGTTTGGGAATAAATTTCCTCTTTCCATCAGAAACATTAATATCAACTTTAACTGTCTGGGGAGCTTACCCTGAGGTAGACCCAAAAGTTTGTCTTTAATTAAAGTTGAAAAGAGCAATTGCTCTTTAAGCACCTCAGAGACAGTCGACTTATCCAGAACATCTTGTCTCTTTGCCAAATAGAATTAGTTTCTGGGAAGCCCCAAAAGACCTGTCGACCTGGAAAAGAAAAGACTTGAGTTCATTGAACTCATCGCCTTGGTCTTTAAGAATGGAGCCAGCTGCCGAAAGAAAATGTTCAGCTGTCTCCATCACATAATCCTGAGGTTATTTTCAGATTTTGAATAACTGGCTTGAGACAAACGAAGACCATCAATAGGTTTAGCCCCTGGCAAAAACTAAGCCGCCTTGTCAGAAACAGGAGCCATCTTTCTCAAAGAATAATCGTGAATATCATAATCTTTAGAACGAAATTTCCCAGAAAAGGTAGGCGGACCAAAGGGACAGCTACTGGAACTAGAAGTTTTGATAGCTTGACTCTCAGCCAGATTGGAGTTCACTAACTTAAAAGCCGACTAAAATGGCTAGACTCTAGAAAAGAATTGTAATCTTTAGGCTCAGCCTTGACCATACCGGAGCAAGACATGAAATCTGAAGGAACAACAGAATTCCTAGGAGGAGAAGGCATATACACCTCAGTAACTGTAAACTCGAGACCTCAGACCTTCCATGGATGAAGGAGGAATCAGAGCTTCACCATGTTCAGTTTCACCATGATCACCATCTGAAGGATTCTCCTCACCACCTGACTGTTCTTCACTTTCAAGAAAGCTATTTTCCTGACTACCAGTAGCCATAGAAACAGTATCATCCTCTTCCTGTCTATTGGGGATAGACGCTGGAAGAGGAGAAACAGATGGTGGGACAGTAACTGGAACTGATCCAGAGGAGTTATGAGAACCTGAACTCTCAAGCACTCCAAGGCGACCACCCAAACTCCTAAGACTTTGTGTTCATTAGAGCTGTAAGTTTGTGGAGTAAAGTCTGACGAACCTTCATGTCTTGACTAAGGCAAGACGAAGAAGCAACAGACCCAATCGGAACACCATCTAAAGGTTGCTGAGACCATGCTAGATAGCCAGCATAAGAGTCATAAGGCAAGTGAGGTAAAGAAGAAGGATAGGTGGAAGGCAACCTAGACCTTTCATAAGAGCCACTTCTAACCCGAATGGACCTGTTGAACAACCATGGAGAGAGGGATCTGAGGGCAACATGACTCAATTGGTCGAGTGGCTGTGTGGGTGACCCTAGGAATAGGCACTGCAGAAGACAACGTGGCAGTAGTACTAGGGTCAGGAGAGACACCAGCAATAGACGGCACATTCCCTATTTCTAAATTATAAGGCAAGCTGTCTCTAATGGCTATGCACGAAGGTAACTCAAACTCTTCATCGCACGTGGAAGATGTCCACGGCGAAATATTCAAGTCAACAAACTGCTTGTTATTATTATTGTCTGTGGATATGATATTACCTGAATTAATCTGCTATAAAAAGATTATATGAAAAATTAAACAGCTTAAAGTAAACTTTTCTCAAAATATTTCTCTCCTCTAAAACACGACTGCAATGGTTGAATGATGGTGGTTTTAGGCGAAGTGGAAGTGTTTGTTTCTTTTATTTTGGTACTTTTCCGATTCAGACTGCAAGTGAATGGAATATATATAAATTAAGAAAGGTAACGTATTTATTGTAATAATAAATCTTTTGTTTTAACTTTATAGAAATCTGTATAAGAAAGACATCAAAAGGGCAGACCAGGGATCCGTTTCATAAAATAATCGCTAATTAAGCGTGCACGTTATTCCATTCATCTTCTATTACCTACCATGCAAGTTAATTGAGTGTGATCTTAAATCTTTGAATATTGTCTTCTTTGGTATTAGCATTGACTCTCTGCTCAATAGTCAATATTTTGTCACATTTTTGCCCTACTTGCTGCGATAATTGGTATTTTGGCACTTGCACAAAATATTAATATCCTTAGCTAATAATAGTTGTCAGAAACAGCGAGTACCTTTTCGGGGTCGGTACTTTTTGTTGTCTCTTGTTTTATTTGTTATTGTCTCCGTACTTTGTATCGACTTCAAAAGTTTAATCTCATGCAGTTGATTTTCTAAAGTCTGTTTTATGTTGCTTGTCACAAAGTTGTCCCAATTTGGGGGGATGATTGATTACTCACAAACATGTTTAACCCCGTCACATATTTGGAAAAGATGACCGAAAAGGCCCATGAAACTTGCATTATCATTGCGACTAAGAAAGTATAGGGTACGTGGGATAGCTTGAGAGGGATGGGGGCCAATACCCGGGGATGCCCATGGAACTTGTTCTTCCATACCCATTAAGAATATATATGATTTGGTTGTGGGGATCTGAACCATTTTAATATAAACTATGATTTATGGCATAGGAGGCAGTCCCACCACAGGGGATGACCCCAAGGGATAAACCTTTCAATGGTAAATGGTGTCAATCTGAATAGATTTAAAGATAATGTTTAAATTTCCGATTTGGGTAGTGTAGCTCATACCAGGAGTAGCAATCAAAATTAAAAAAATCTTTGACATAATCTACATAACAAGTACAATAAGTGAACCAAGTTTCAGTTCGGTATTAAAACAACCTAGGAGTAGTTCAAAGACAAAGAAAAAATGTGAACTAAGTCACCTGTGCAGCCCGGCCCCAGGATGTTTTCAAATTAGCAAACCTACTTATACATCTACGTTTTACTAATGCAATTTCTGAGCAATTTTCAGTTCCATATACCAAATAGTTCAAGAAAAGGAGATCAACAAAGAAAACTTGACCCCTTAGACTATCTGTGTGTTCCCGCCCATAGGGGTGGGAAAAAAATTTCAAAACCTTCAACACATTCCCCGCCTATTGCCGAAAAAGTGGCCAAAATTTCATGTTTCAATCCCCAGTAGTTTCTGAGATTATCCTTATAGTACTGGACATACGTAAATTTACTGAACCTGACATTTACAGTTTGTGGGCATTTATAAATTAATTCAGATCATCCCTCCCCACATTTCTATTAATAAGACACGTCTCTGATCAGACGAAACTTATAGAACAACGATGGATTGAGCATTGTTTTTGTCGAGACTTGTTAGAACTTAATGCCTTTTTAATTCACAAAAGCATACAAAATACGCATAAAATCAGAGAAAACGCACAAACCAGTCGTTATACTATGGAAAATGTTTCTTTGAGATTCGCAGACGCCGCTTGATAGAAATAACTTAATATAAATGTTTGTATGAAACTCTATAAACGGATAGGGACTGGCTATAACTTCTTTGACAATAAGTTATTAGACATTTAACGTATTTAATGTCAACTAAATATATTAGGAACATAGATCATATTGATATTTTATTTTGTTTACATTTAAGTGTATTTTTTTCAATTGAAACACTGACTTCTCAACCAATATATTGGTGGTTTTTTTTTCTTAAATAGAAGAAAGTGCAGATAAGAAGGTTCTTTTTAGAACAAGATGTCGGTTCTTTTTGGATTATAAAGATGTTTCCTGGAAAATATTACTCTATTTTGAATTTTAAAGAATTCCTAAGGATGTCTACAATAAATTTCATTTCAGTTGGCATAGTAGTTTCGTAGAAGTTGATGTTTGAAAATCGGCTAATCAGAAACAAGAATATCACAGAAAGGTCACGTTATTGTCAGGTCCAGATAAAATCCGTTTCAGTTCGTCTGGTTGAGTGATATCAGCGGAGAAGATTTTTTTAAGAATCAGGAAATCAGACGTAAGAATCACCCTTGTCAGCCATGTTTGTACTGCGATTGGACGAAACAAGGATATATATATATATATACTTTATAAAAGTCCTCCCGTAAATGCTCCCTGATAAGTTTGATTACATTTTGCCCAGCTGTTTTCGAGGAGAAGAGTTATATTACATCAGCCAATAAAAAACAAGGATTACCTGTGGAAACCATGTTTGTAGCGCGATCAGCATAAACAAGGAAATTTAGTAAAGGACCAAGCACACATATGCTTCCTGTTTAGTTTGGTTCCATTTGGCCTTGTGGTGTCAGAGGGAAGACTTTTTTAAAACAAGAATTGCCTGTCGCAGTCATGTTTATAGTCCGAATGGGACGAAGAGAGAATATTTGGTAAACGACCTTCCGTAGATACCTTTTAGCTTGATTTTAAAAGAGAAGATTAAAATGTAATAATTTACGGACGAACTGAAGGTGAACTAAAGCTCACAAGGCATTTGGCAAGGTGAAATAAATCTCAGACATGTGGTTATTCTTCAGTAACATAAAAATTCTTAATGCTTAAAATGATTAGGTCGTTAGCATTGGAACAAAAATATTCTAACTGGTTGAAGCCAGGACAACTTCAGCATTAGACTGTTTGTGTGCGTGGTTGTGCTCGAAAAAAATCAAAATATAAAATGACAAACTTGTTTAACTTAATTGTTCACAATAAACTTTTTTATATCCAAAACATATCTTACCAAACACGTTTACTTTATAAAATTAACTGACATCAATATATATATTAGTTGACAGTTTCTAGTGATATTCAATAACACTTTATAATGAAACCATTACAGTGTGATGAAGCAGGATAGCCTTTCAAACAGGAAATAGGTTCTAAGCAAAGTTGAAAATTTTCCTCAACCTTAAAAGTGTCCGTCGTTATATATTTTGTCAGTTGCTTTGATTTTCTCGGCTTAAGATGACTTTATTGTCTTTGTGTTTTTTAACTGGTATAATTATATGTAAATAAACAAATATGTAAATAAACAAATAAATCTAGTAAAAATGTTTTTTCTAAATAGCATTTTTTCTGAGGCACTTAGGTAAACAT
>JARWCS010304625.1:0-12897 GCA_034783895.1 Geukensia demissa
TAACAACGAGATTTTGTCACTATTTGTCCTTTATTCAAACATTAAAAATATTTTTGTTTCTCTTCGGCATGTTATATTTTTGTTGATAAGGTACATGTAATAGGTATACTGGTTATTTAAGATTTCGGGAAGTCACAATTTTTTCACGAAAAAGATCGTACATAGAAGAGGGAGAAAGTTGAGGTCTACTTAAAAATGTTTTCCAACGGAATTTGTGTTCGTTTTATTCTGCATTTAGGAATCAGAATTCGTCAATATTAATAATAAATTTTCGGTCTGTTTTGTATTCAATTTATTACATGTAGTCGTAAAATATGCATATGGTCTATATTCAAGTACGGTCTCATTCATTCGGACCCGACAGTGACAGGTGTATAGAAATAAGCCGTTCGGTTTCTCCGCCTGCAGGTAAAACCCCTGCTAAAGGGGGCCCGTTATGTGAGCGGGATGTAAAAATATTCGACCACCCAGAGAGTAACCGAGGTAAAGAAATAGACTACTCGGTTTCTCCGCCAGAGGAAGAACTCCTTCTACAGGGACGTCCGTTTGTTGGGGGCTGTTTAAATTCTAAATCAATGTCATTTGGAGAAGACGTAAAACAGCCGGACCCGTGTTGGAAGAATGCCACGTTTTTAGCACGTTAAAGACCTCTTTGCGACTATGCTAGAAAATCACCGGCCCTGACCCTCAGCCTACCCGATTTATTATTTATTGTCTGATAACTTGTTCTCGTCCTGAATATGCATGAAAATATTTGCATCAGTCAATCAATATATCAATCATTTGCACATATACTCATACAGTTGGGACCATACCTGAACAGTCTGGATCTTTACTTTTTTTGTATAAAAAAACTTCAAAACTAATATACACTTTGCAAATCAAAATAAATGTTTTGCACATATATTGCAAAAATTTTCTTGCTGGTAGATATGTAGATTCAAAGTCAGATCTGAACGGTACAGTACCAAGACAGAACGTCATAAACGTAGCATCACAGATCTTGGACGTCACACAATAGGAAAAAGCCTCTTGTAAACAAGTCATCAGCAGATGGCGTTTTTTTACTTCAACTTCACCTTAAATTATAACCATTGTGACCTTGACCTTTTACCTAGTGACCCCAAAGTAAATAGGTGTCTTCCTCTGCTAAACAGGTTTTGTTTAGATCTGATATTAAGTTCCAGGGTTATAATCGTTTAAAAACTACAATTTTCTCCAAAGTTTGGCCTTTTGATTCTTCTGTGACCTTGACCTTCAACTTAGTGAACCTAAAAGCGATAAGTGTATTTCTCTTCTCAAAGAGAAGTGCATTGCTCTTAACTTAAGTATCATTAAGATCTCGTCATTCTTTCAAGAGTTACTATTTGAAAACTAAATTGTTGACAGCTGCCCGCCTACCTGCCTGCCTTCCACAAAACAGTAACCCAGTTCAATTTCATTGCCATGCTCAAAATACTCCCATCAGTCCAGCATATTTAAGATGCCTGGATGTGAAACTGCTTTATTACGTTGTATTGAATTGACCATGACATTTTATTTATTTTATTGTACATCACTTTTAATGTGTTGAACCAAGGAAAAAGTTCTCTGGGCTGATAAAAAATAGAGGACCAAACTGTTGCTATCTTTGATGACTCTTTTAAGTCCCTCAATCATAAAAAACAAGATTTTACAATCAATTCATTTTTCATTATTCAACATAAAATATCATTAAACCCAAGCATTTAATTTCCGTTTTATCTTTATTGTGACATTGAAAAAAATTTGATAATGCAATCAAAGAAATGATGGTGCTCTTCATCGATTTTATTATAGAGATTAAGGTTAACTACTCTTTCAGGTGTAAATCTCCTATATAGCTCAGTCAGCAGTGAAAATTGGAAAAACAGATGAATCATTCCAAAAAGCTGTTGCATGAGCTGTGAAGATAAATGGGTCATGTGTCACATGCGGTGACAATATTGATTAACTGTTGATTTTCATTTGTTGAATATTTCCCTGTGTGAATTATTTAACCCTTTTTCACAAGCTGGAAATAATACCATTTAACTTGAAAATGTCTAATTATGGTAAGGGCTTGCAGGAAAAATCAGATACTTTAATTAATTTTTTAAGTGTGAGAGGAAAATTTTACTTGGTGACCCAAGGCTGCAATTGCATTGATTTCAATGATTTTATTATCTTTTCTGAAGTAAACACTTTCTGCATTCTATTCCGATAATATTTTCAAATCTGCAAATAATCGAGTTCTGTCATTCAAATAAAACAAATCATATTTAAAAGCATCCTCCACTACTGCCTCAATTATAATTGTAAACTCAAATTTAATTGAAGGTTTTCATTATGACAAAATATGACCCCATTGAAATCACATTAAAACTGTCATTTGTAAAGTAGAAGGTTCAGCAAGTTTTGTTTTTGGCCCAGAAATTTGCAAATCATAAAAGCTTGCAATATTTCTGTCTTTATTTTGCTATAAAAGCGCAAATGACTAAGTGACTGACAGCATTAAAATATGTTAATTTCCTAAAATGTTGAAAATGTTATATATTTAGTTAGATTTTGGGAAATTTTTTACTTTAATTGTATGGGCTGTATGTGTGTTACACCAAAATATTTACAAATCTGATATTACTAATGAAAATACATAAAGTAAGAAAAACTGAGGTAGCCAAAAAACCAGTATAAGTTAGATGTTTTTCCGTTTATTTGTAAGATTTTTTATTACAGGACTAAGTTTTAAAGATAAAATATTACAGTTCAAAAATTGTAAATCTTCAAAGTTATACTCAACTTTATTTTGAGGCCGAAAAGGGTCCTAATCCAACCAACTCCTTCAAGACACTCCTGTTTTAATTTCACATTAAGCCCAACCAGTAGTATGTGTTCAAATTTTGCTATAAACCCAGATAAATTACAATGACTTGGTGCTTCTTAGTAAAATTAGCAAATTTCAAACTTTGCACTGAATTTTTTGTTTTAACCTCTCAGAAACTATTAAAAAAATTGGCTGTGATCCATTAGGAAATGGAACAAAAAACTAGACAGTCAAAAGATGAGTCCTGAATATCAGTACTTTGTCTTTATCTTTTCTTACACTGGATACTAAAACAAACTCCAACTATTTTTCCTATGATATGCATCAAATAAAAGATGTTTTGGAAATCATCAGTATCTCAGCAACCTGATAAGACAAGCTGTGATAGAGATGATAATTTCAGTAGAGACCCTTTAAATATCAGTTACTTTTTTAATGGCAAAATAATAATCCATGTCACATAACCAATTTGAGATTCTTTGTCCAAGGCTCAAGCCTGCTCAATACTGAAAATATTCAGGCAACAAGTTCAAAGGAAAAACAGTACCAAACTGTGGATATCTTCTAGATAAACTTCAGAAGACTTACCTAAGCTAACTTTTCATCTATGATGTAGTACAATTTCCCTGTACATGATATAAATAATCCAGATAATCCCCCTATCTGACAATAAATTTGTTACTTTAACAATCTCTGTATTAAATGACACAAAATAAGGAAGTATGACTTCTTCAATCTATTTACTTTGAGTTATATAGGTAAATTTATACTTTCTTTTCATTTATCTGCAATTTTGTCCATCTTAATGTTTAAATCTATATCCTAATTAAGTTAATTAACAAAATCTAATTTTAAATTGAATATTAACTAATTAACAAAGTCTAATTTTAAATTATAATAAATTTAACACCTTACCTATGATAATATCTAGTTAATGTATATTTATCCATCATTTTAACAAAAATTAGTTATAAAATCCAATATTTCTGTCAATACAGATAAAACAGGTGTAATTCACAAGCCATACTGTTAAATTTGTCATCTAATGAAGCCAAAGCCAACTTCTGTAACCAAATGACTTGTAACCCATCACTCATAGGAAAGTCATCTGACACTCTGTAACTTTTTAAACCAGCTGGTTTCAGATACTAAGTATTTGTTTTCAAGTAGGTAAATAGAATTGATTTTCCAATATTTTCCATAATTTATGAAATATAAGGATAATATCTGAGAATCATCCTAATTAGAAGACTGAAGTAACAAAATAATTTTCACATCTTAGTTGTTATCAGAAACAGACTTGCCTTTTACTTCCTTACAAAAATTTAAAATTCATTAAGGATTTTCTCCTTTAAGCAACCAACTTGCATCATGTAAAAATTTTGCAATCATCTGAAATTCATTGTATATTTTGATTATACAACACATATTTTTTTTGTAAAGCAACATCAATTCAATGGTCTGATTGACAGTTTATCTCAATTCATCAGCATTTCAAAGTCTTCAAACATTTCACAAAGAACAAGGATTCTTTGTACTATCAACATAATCAAGTGTAGACAATATTTTTTTCTTGAAACCAAACTACAAACAACAACAAAGGCCTGATAAAGCAAAACATATAAGCATTTAAGCAATAAATAAAATATATATCCTATACCTGCGACAATATTTGGAAACTCCAGAAAAAATATACTTTTCCATTTGAAAATTTACAATCTCCTGTGGCATAGAGTTCAGCACAACTAGTAGTCCAAAATTATTTTGTCAAATTTTCTAGCCAAGAAGGCAGTCTCAGTACCCAATCACTGTTTAAGGTGTTCCTTTATGACAGCTGTTTCCTTTCAGTAGTATGATTATTTAAATTAAAATTTTTTGAAGTTAATAAAAATATGAAAAATATCATATTGCCTTATTAATTTTCAAAAAATATGTTTAATGAGAAAAAAGTACAGGCAAGTTGGACCAATAATAAGGTTGCTATGCCCAGGTGTATTTTCTTGTGTGTATGAAATACTGACCAATATGATTATTAATAAAATTGACCAATATGATTATTAATAAATAGACTAAACATAAACAGAAAAGAAAAAAAAAACGCATTTATGTGATAATTTCAGATTTTATTCAATTTTCGCCAGCTGAAACTTCATGTGAAAGTCATGAAAGATCCACACTTGAAGAAACAATAAAATTGTAAAATGACATTATTCATAATGAAGATGTCGCCTTATTTCTCTTTACATATACAGTGCTTTTTACATCAATAGCATTAGAGAAAAAGAAGATGTTGTATAATTGGCTATGAGACAGCCATCCAAAAGTGTATATTACAAATATCTACAAGTTGCCCTAGGATACATCAACACCCTATGGAAAGCTGACACTACAAGGCCCCCCCAAAATAGAAAGAGTAACAACTATCAGCCAGATCAGTATATAATTTAAAGAAAGTAACATTTAAACATAAAAACAATGGCGTCCAATGTATTACAGGTTCCTGGCTTGGAACAGGCACATAAAGTATGGGGCGGGGTTAAACATGTTTGTGAGTACTTCACCCATCAAATAAGGACTTTTATCTCACTTATCTGAGGATCAAAAATTTCACTGGTCTGTTCTGCATTTTTTTCTAGTTGGTACATTTGAGATTTTCAAGAAACTGCATCTTATAATAATTGAATATTGTTTTATGCCAGGTTAGTAGTAATTTACTTATATTAATAGTGAGAACACATTTGAATAAACAAAAATGTATTTCAAAATTACTAAGAAATAAAATTTCACATTGACATGACCAGACAATTTTTACTGTATTGATAAAATGCTGTAAAAACTTTTTTCCTGGACTATAAAGGATACACTACTGATCCTAATTTAACCAGACATTGTCTGGTAAATGTCCTGTAGACCATCAAGTTTTTAGACTTTAGTTACTTCTATGCATTAAGCTTTTAACCAAGCCCTACCTTAAAAATGATCTCTTTAACAACAGAACAAAGAGTGCAAAAAACAACATTTATATTACATAATAAAAACAAAAATCCTTCAAATAATCAATCAAATTATTCCCATGTGTAAATAAATCTCACTTTCCCACACAAAGACTTATTTATTTGAAGTAAGCAGGCATGAGAGTGGGGCCATGAACCACATCAAAAAGTTACATCATTCTTTGGGCAAACAGAATTTTATCACAAACTGTATACATTGGGAAGGAAGATATACAAGTAAACTGATACATACAAAATCCAGAACATTTGTCAGTTCAAAGTAAATCTATACATTTCTGTCATTAACAGGTAAGGAGGTCATTCTCCTTTGCTCTACCTTGCACCATACAGTCAAAGTACTAATTTCCTTGTTTATATTATTCTGTGTTATATAGGCCACCTGGTATGAGAATGCAGGTCTAGTGAAAACATGGAAAAATAAGTTCAATTTCTGCTAAAAATATGGTTACTGAATTTGTCATGTCTTGTCTACAGTAAACAGCTAAAGCATGTCTCATCTACAGTTAACAGCTGAAGAGTGTCTCTTGTCTACAGTAAACTGCAATAGCATGTCCCTTGCCTTCAGTAAACAACTATAGATTGCCCCTTGTCTACAGTTAACAGCTATAACATGTCAACAGCAATAGAATGCCCCTTATCTACAGATAATAGCAAGAGCATGCCCCTTGTCTACAGTAAACAGCTTTATACTGCTCTTTTTCCACAGTAAACAGCTGTAACATGTCACTTGTCCACAGTAAACAGCTATAACATGTCATTTGTCTACAGTAAAAAGCCCACATGTACCTTATCTACTATAAAAACTTTAGATTGCCCCATGTCTACTGGAAACAACTTTTTTTGTTGTTGTTGGTGGTTGCTTAATGTCTAATGGGAAATATTTCATGCATATTCAGAACATGTTCAAAAATTATCAAAATTATTGAAAGTGAGGGTTGGGTGGGACACAACAGGGCAATGACTTTTGACTTCTACTGAAAAATGAGCATGGCATTCTCCACACTTGTCACCCACTATGGTCCAAGGTTGGCTTTTTAAATTATGACATGGCAACCCCTCACCT
Source organism: Geukensia demissa (assembly GCA_034783895.1). Lineage (NCBI taxonomy): Eukaryota > Metazoa > Mollusca > Bivalvia > Mytilida > Mytilidae > Geukensia > Geukensia demissa. Next base: position 6,899 of record JARWCS010304625.1, read on the forward strand.
GGTCAGCTCTGTGGATAGAGCCCTGGAGACCACTCAGGTCCCCAGATACAGCTTTTGTAAGTCTCATTGTGTAAGGACTACAGACTGTTTAAAATTTTAATGGCTGAGTATTGTCTTCCTGTCCAGGTATTGCTTGTTCCAGGACTATTGTAAAGATTAATTGCAGCCCTCTTCACTTCTGTGACCTTAATCAAGAGGTACTAAATACTTTTTACTAAGATTACTCTGTCTCTTCAACCCACGTGCATGGTTTTGATGTAAAAACTACAAAGAAAATCCAGAAGACTTTACCACCAATCAAAAATATAATATTGTTTAATTAAACTGCACTTGAGATGACCTTCTTGAGAAGTATGTCTATAGGTCAGAATTCATTAAACTCCCATTTAGCTTCTAGTCAATTTTAAAGACTCTTATAAGCCTATTATGAAATTAAACTACTTCAGAAGCTAAAAATCTTATTCTTGTAAAACAAGAGAATGGTAATAATTCATCTCAAGTGGTTATTGAGGATGGTAAGAGAGCCCCATATGTCACTTTTAAAAGTTATATTGGAGCTTCACTAACTACAAACCAGTACGAAAATTGTACTTAACCTGAGAAGACATAGTACTAGTGTCAGCTTACTACAGTCTCTAGTTTTAACATTTTCATTAGAAAGCCCCTAAAGAATTTCCTGGATTTTCATTTTTAAAACAGTGCTAGTCACGAACGTGAACAGCAAAAATTCTTGCTAATTGGACTTGTACCATAAGTGTAGACAATTGGTCACAATAAATTACTTTCCTAGATAACTAATTAAGGATTAAAAATTTTGCATATAAAATGATGGTTCATAAATCTGTCCACTTCCTCCTTTCTGAATCAAACAATCCCCCCATCAGGTCAAATATGGTCTAAACTCCAAAAAGATCAATGTTTCCTGAATATGCATAAAACATTTGTCTCTGGATGTCAAGTAATATTCAATCAATCAAATTATCCACCTATTGAATGTTAGTAAATAATGTGATAATGGTGTTGTCTCCCTTTTTTTGGTTTTCACTGTTACTACTGACAGTTGTATTTGAAAATGTCTTAACATTCAGTACTTGAATTTGTGTAATTTTTTGTGCTTTTGTGATTTTTAAAATAAAATACTGACACCGGTAGGCATGGCATCACATTAAATAATTAGTTTCTAATTCTTTTCAAATGTTTACACCCCTAAACTGGCTGTTAAAAAATGTGCAGTGTGGCAGCCTTGGAGTATAACTCCACATCTCAGGCAGTAATTCAATTGAAAGTAGCAAAATTACTTCCTAGAAGAATGGAAGAATAAGAGAAATAAAATCTTACATTGTTTGCCATTGAAAACCATATATCTTTGGTAGAATAATCCAGCAAATAAGATATAGAATCAAATTGATTTGTGGAAATAGTCCTAATCTTTTTATTGGCGGGAGATCAAATGATTTTTTTTAGAATATCTGAATATAATTTAACTACATCTTATCTTATTTTGATGGGATTTCTTCTATTGTATTCATCAACAACAATCAATTTCATGGGTTATGACCCTTTCGGACATGTATATTTAAGGGGTTGAGAACAACCATGCCTAACTTTTCAAACTTTTGATGGGGTTTGTTTTATTTGGGCTAGGCATGGAGTCCCAAAGCTTATCATATAAACAACCACAAGAAAAACAGAAGGAATTTACCAACCTAGAGGTCTCCACAAGCTTGAAAGAAGACAGAACTACAGAGTCTTATTTTATAGGACTATAAGGCTTCAACAAGGGAGGAATACCACTCCTTGTAAAAAGCTCTCAATCACCAAAAATTCAACTTTACTGTAAGTATAAACCACTTCATAATAGCTTCCTTCACATGGGAGTGGTGACTGTCACAGTGATGCATTGTTTCATTTCAATATGTATCACTTAAACATTTAGTGCTAAGCTGAAATTATATTAAAGTCCAAAGTTAGAAAAATAATGTGCAAAGATAAGCTTTGGGACTCCATGTATATCAAATAAATATATATCCTTAATATTCGGATATTCTGATAATTGATTACAATCAGACTATATGCCTTGGTCCATGTATCTATATGGCAGATCTATAATATATCCAAACATCTTGGAAAAAAACCAAATATAGGAAAATAAATTCTAAAAGTTATATATAACAGTTATAAGAAATAAAGGTAAAAAGCAACTTTCTGCTACAAAAGTCCATTTTTTTATTTGCCAAAAACATCATATCATCCCCCCTCCAAACCACAACAGCCTTGTATGAGGTATACCAGACACTGAGTGAAACCCTTTACAAGTAAGATGCAATTACCTCCCCTCCCCCCCCCCACTCAGACACTAAAAAACACTACAGACTCCAAATACAGTACAACATTTCTGGTATTTCTAACTATTTGTATGTTTTATATCCCAACAGATTTATCTGACTAATAAATATTGACTCATCAAAAAAGTATTTACCATGATATCTGAAAGTCCACAAATTATGTCAAATTTCTTCTGGTTATGACTTAATCTATTGAACTAAGAGTGTGACATTCACACTGGGCACAGGTATGGAACTATAATTATTATCATTACATTGTTACATGTTTATCAGGTAAATAAATATGTAAACATATTTACCCTTTCATATCATGGCTCACAGATCTTGACAGTCTCATGTATTGTTTACGAGGGGGTGCAGGTAGATTTAGGTCATCTCCCATCTCATTAACAACTTCCTAATATTTCAATGAAGTCCAAAAAGTTTAACTGGAGAAATTTTCCACCATTGTTTCCTAAGTATCACTACAGCTTTAAAGAAATTGGTCACATACTTGAACGATTTTCACCTTTTTTAGGTCAGGACAGAAAGATCATGTGACCAGATCACAACAATAAATGCCTACAGGTATAGGTAAACAATTTTGCACCTGCTTTTATTGATTGACTATAAAATACACAGAAATATTATCTAACCTTACAGGGGAGATAATTGACCCAATCAATCAATATCTAGTATCCTTAAGATATTGATAATTTGTTGTGATATAATAACAGAGTAATTGATAATATTGGGGGATTACAATAATATAAATTGATCACTTCCTTTGACAATATTCAAATATTATTGGTAGAATGATAAATTTGTATTTATAGATATTATGTATGTATTTGTATAAATTATGCATTTTTGAATATTAAAAATTGAGAAGACAAATTTAAGTGTGGTAAAAAATTAAAATTCCTTTAAAATTTAAAGACCAATAATTTTCTATGAAAATATGACTTTTAACATGAAATTAAAAAAATTAATAAATATTGTCTGACAGCTTCATCTCAAATTCACTTCTTTTCTTCCCATTTAGATATAAATATCCATAATTCCTATATATGAACAATAATCACGATTTATCTCTCTAATGATGAAGGACAGTTGCCTGATGAAAACCATCAGCCTAGCAACCAAGGATTGCTTTAATTGAGAAGTGGTCATTTCTTGCAATAAGTGTCAGAGGAATTGATTTTCTTCAAGTTCAATATGTAAAAGATCTACTAATTGGAGTTGTTTTAGAAAAGGAATTGATGATTTGACAATGTCTATGAAGGCTTTGCAATATAAAATGAAATTAGCCACCAATAACTATTACAAATTACAGAAGGATCAACAAATTAGGTTGCATTATTTTCAATGAATGGTGTAGGAATCAATGAATTTTAATGATAATTCTGCTTTTTCAAAATACAAATTTTAATATTGAAGTGTCTGAATGCTTTCGGGGAAATAAAAAAACATGGTCAAAGGGAGATAATCAATTTTTGAAAAAAATTGCTTCAATCTACTGCAAATTTTCTCTTATTTGAAAATTGAAGTGTACTTATTTTTTTTACATAATACTATAGCAATCACAGTGAAAATAAAAAAAGAAGGAAAAAAAGCATCATTAAAGAAACCATTTCTTGTAACTGACATTTTAGTAGTCTTTCATGCATTTATGATCTATAATTCCTCAAAAAAACTTTTAATGTTTATGAATACTGATTTGTTCCTGAATTGGGATACCCTATTTTCTCTCCCTACACCAATAAAACTGACAGTTATAATTTGACTGAAATATTCTTTAAAGTGATGTAAAGACCGATCAAACAACTCATTCCAACCGAATCATTACTACTGACAGCATTTTTCTAGTCACTAGGATTCCATCAAATTATTGGATATACTCCAAACCAGTTAAACTACTGTTTACTTTGGAAAAAGAAGTTTAGATTATCTTAACAGAAGCCTAATTGTACTTGTTACACAGTGAGACATGGCTTAACACAGATATCAATAAATGGATGGAACTTTGCTGGAAATATTTCAATTTAAATATATCTGAGAAAAACATCATATCATGCAGTGGTCAGGATTAAGTCTTATTTACACTATCAATTTGTACTTGATTTGTTGACAATTTAAAAAGTATTTTTGTTAAAAACATAAGTTATAACATCAGAAAGTGCATCAACGTTTCAAGAAAAATATGAAATCCTTTTCTGTCCAAGTCTAAAAATGTTCTTTTGACAGCTGACACTGTGGAACAAGTGTGGGTACAGATATGTCACATGGGCAAAAACCAAACCACTTCTCAACTAGAAAAGGTAAAAAACATTGAAATATAAAGATCACACAATGGTGGAATTCCATTTTTTGTCTGTCTGACCAGTTCATTTCTGACATGGATACCAAATCTGGCGAACATTTCACAAAAGGTCATAAGTAATACGAGTGGTTGTAACCTACATCCGAAATACAGGACTTACTAGTTATCGTTAAGTCTTGCAACTTTTTGTGAAACGTTGGCCAGGTCCTCCTAGATTAAATAATTTCCTGGGTAAAATAACTTTATAGATGTAAAGCCTTCAGAATAGTTTACTCCTCTGCCACCATGAAAGGAACACATATGTTTCACGTTAGCCACTTCACAGGCAACAACCAAACAATCAAAACTGAGGTGCTTTTCAAGCACAGCATGAGACAACCCCAGCTTGTTGACATGGGAAAGGTGCATAAATAAAACATTTAGGTAAGTGTGGACAAAGTATTTTCCTGGACACAGCAATGTGCTGGATACAGTAATGCTCTGGACATAGTAAAGACCAGACACAGTAAAATGGCTGGATCAGTGATCATTTTGACACCCTTTATCTCCGACCCTGATATTTTTTGCAATTTTTCATTATGAATAATTTTGGGAAAAAAACTCATTAAAAGATCAAAAATAGTTTTCAATATTATGCAATATTGAATTTTTACCTTCATAGATCCCTTTTATCTAGAAAACAGTAAGAGATAGCCATATTATTTAAAGCTCTTATTTCTTGGAGTAACTTTTGTTGCATTTTTTCATAAAGAATCATTTGGGAAAATTGGATGAACACTAAATGTTTCCAAATTATGCAATTGTCTTTTTTGCCCATTTTGACCCCATATATCTCGTAAACAATAAGCAATAGAACAAATCAGTTGCATTTAACTGAAAATTCTCACTGAGACAAATCTAATGAAAAAACCGTCAAAATCAGATGAAAAAATAAACATTTCTCATCTCCTGGAAAATAGCTTTTTTTTACCCTTAAAATATAAAATCCTGTAAATGCTTGGAGCAACCTTTGTTGCATTTTTCATAAGGAATCATTTGGAAAAAAAAAACAGCAAAATCAGATGATAAATAAAAAAAGTCCAAAAATTATGGTGTGGCCATTTTTCAACCCTGTAGTGGCTCATTTCGTTGGCTTTGTCATGGAGAATACTAGGAAAACCCAATTAAAATCAGACAGCAAATAGAAAACTTACATTAAAATATTAAAAAAAACACTTTTAGTCCCTTTCAAATAAATGGGTTTAACGTCATAATTAATTGTTCGGTGACATTGTTTTTGTGGGAAAGTGTATCAATTTACATCCAAATTACAGGAATGCAGTTACAGTAAAAGGGTCTATTGTCCAAGTCTC
>JARWCS010304734.1:0-12894 GCA_034783895.1 Geukensia demissa
CGGACGGACGGACCCACAGACCGAAGAACAGTATGCCCGGCCTGCCTTGCAGGCGGGGCATAAAAATCTAAATCTCATTTGGTCCAGTAAGTATGAATTTTGTTACATCATATGTCCTGTAAACAAAAATATTTCAATAAATGACTTCTCAAAAACAACTACTGTATCCCCCTTTTTTCTATTCTGTATGAAATTTCTCACAAGTGATGAAATTACAAATTAGCAAATATTTTATAAACATTACTTATTTCTATGAATTCATTTGAAATTTTAAGGAAATAAAATTTTATTTTACAACAATTCTTGTGAAATAAGATTTTTAAAGTCTTGCCTGTTTAAACAGACTGTCTATATCCTCGTCTGTAGCAGCTACAGTAGTAACAGCAGCTCCTGATGGCTGGTTTTCTAACACTGAGGCCTCAATATAAGTTGACGCTGGTTCAGCCCCACGAAACTTGGGTATTTCATCATTCTGGTCCAGGACATTAATCACTACAAACACATCAGTGTATACTTCTTTTGAGGTATCCTGAAAGACAACACTAAATAACTATCTAGACGACATTGCCACATAGCTAAAAAGAGACGGTCGATTTTATCTTCAAATTTTAAAAATTCACCATATTTATTCTATATTGAAACTTGTATTTAGAAACCATTTTCCAAAAATTAATGAAAAATACGCTTTTAATACTGCCTAAGAATTTTGTGGAAAACATTTAATAAGAAAAAGCAGCAGGTACATGTATATAACATATGGGAATGTATGATGTGCAATAAGATGAACCTTGTTAATTGAACAGGTTAATTACTTCAATATAAATAATATTTTAGTGAAACATGTATTATTGTTGCCAGTTTTCCTGGTGGTTAAAGCCAGAGTAGCCAGGAAACCCAAACCATGTCGTTTTATGTAGATATTGGAGAGATGGTATGATTGTCAATGAGACAGCCATCTGTTTAAATTCAAATTTGATTATGCAGATTTTGTAAAATAATTGTATTTCAGTTTCTGCTGTAACACTGGAGAAAATAATGTAAAGACATAATAGATGGAATAGAAACGCTCCTAAATACATACTACAATTTATCAAATATCTAATTTAAACAATTCCATACCTTAGCTCTGAGCTGAAATTGATATTCTGTCTTTTTCTCATAATCCAATGGATCCAGAAGGTAGATGTTAACCCTGTTGGAGTCTGTTGTATCTTGGGTAATTCTGATTGGCGAGGCCTGACTTCCTGCCTGTCCATTAAAAATAACTGTAAAGGTGACACCTGTACTGCCGGGAATCTGTGAAGTGGCGGTTAAACTACCAATCAATGTGTCAATTGGGCTAGTTTCGTTCACTGAGAATGTTGGAGCGTTGTTACTCCATTTTGGAGGTGTGCCACCATCATCTGTGGTAATTCTTATCGTGATGGTGACATTGTCAGAATGTTGTGGAGGGTTACCTTTATCTGTGGCTTTCACTGAAAACACCACTGCATCAGTAGACTGGAAAAGAAAATGTGTAAAAAAGTCATTGTAAATCAACTAGAGCTATTCATTTAATGTGATGTTATAACATGAATCAAATCAAGAAATATAGAATGTCACCAGTAAAAATTCATTTGGTTAAGAGAAAGATTCATATAATTGCTTGTTTGTTTTCAATTTGGGTGTAAAAAATGCAAAACACGGCATATCACTTTTTCTGTGATTATTTTTAAATAGTCAACAAGAGAATAGTGAACAAAAGACAACATGAAAGCAATGACTTAGTCTTCTAAATGTGTGGCCATGAGACAGGAAGAGTACATGTAATTGCATACCAATTTAAATTTCACAAAAGAAAGTTGCAGTCTACATTTAAAACACAGGTGAATGCAGAAAAGACAGGGTTACCTCAACCGTATCGGAAAATCGTGACAAATAATCTATAATACAACATTAGTTATAAACAAAGGTTACAGAAAGGTTTGCTTACAATTTAAAAATATATTTCTCTGTACTTACAAGACTACTTAGTAGCTGGGCCACAGTGATAACACCAGTATTTTTATCAATGTTAAAATATGGTGATGTGTCAACCTTTGAATATTCCACCTCCGCATTTATACCAATATCCTTATCAGTAGCTTTCACAGTCATCACTACTGTATCGATAGTAGATGATTGTAATACACTTCCTTCAAAGTTGTTTGCCCCAAATTCTGGCTTGTTGTCGTTTTCGTCTTTGATAGTTACAGGGAACGTACAATAGTCGTCTCCGGGAGGTTGTCCGCGGTCAACAGCACGTACTGTGAAGAAAAGATATCTTGCACCAAAACTCTCTCTATCTAACACTTCTTTTGTTGTAACTACTCCTGATGTTTTATTTATTTCAAAATAAACAGGCTGATTGCCACCAGGTGTCACTGCAAAGTAATCAACGATTCCATTGTCACCTCTATTAGTATCTGTGGCTGAAACCTGTACAAAATTTGAAAGAATAAGAAATCAATTAACTTATATACATACATTTTCATTTTTTTTACAATTCCTTCACACTATTAATCACTGTAGTAAGACCTCCAATTCCACTATTTCATTGTTTAATTTTTCTACAGGAGTTTAAGCTTCATTTTGCCAAATGTCATAAATATTATTATTTCTTGTAATGTTTTCAAATGTAAATAATTTCCATGTTAATGTCAATATACATAAATCTTCCATCTTTGTTTATTGCAGATAATAAGGCCAATACCTAAGACGGCAAAAAAAAAGGTTCTGTAATATGAATGTTGACTAATGGCAATAAGAAAATAAGAACTCCTGCTGGAGCCTTTTACCAGGTGGTAACATTCAAATGTTCACTAACAATCTGTAGTTCTGTTAGTTTTGTAGCTTGAAAATTGTTGGAACTATGAATTTCAATGCGGAGGATAACTACAATATTATTAGTTGTTTTGACTGCAATAACAAACACGTAAGTTTTTTAAAGTTCTTTGTGTTTTAATCTGGAAACAGCACGAGTTATACTTGTATCTTTACAATTTGTTTCATAATGTTCCTACTTCCATTATTTTATTCATATATTTGTCAAGGCCTTTATTACAGGATTTATCTGAGATTTCATCTTGTTCCATTATTTGCAATATATGAGTACAGATTTTTCGATAACATCATGACATTTGGTCCAATTAATTTTGACTGCAAGGCGATATTTACGGTAGGGCCCTTTTAAAGGAAGTAAATAACCTCTCTGTCTTTGACAATGTTAAGGTCTCCAGTAATAACATGACCAGGTTGATAGATGTTAACATGTATTGGAGAAAAAGTATATCTTACAACAATCTACATTTGTTAGATTGGGTCCAGAATTATTGGACCAATAGTTATAGACCTAGAGCTGATAAACCAATTATTCTGGTCCAAACTGAAGGTTTTTTTCTTTGAACAAATGTCCTTATTTTTTTCTAGCATTTATAAATAGAAATTTTTTTTTATTATGTGACGTTTGTTCATTACATCTTCATAGTAATTTTACTGTCATGTGTCATGTTTTACGATGACTCGTGGTAGCAAAATAAAATTCTAGCAGACCACTTCCTACCCATGACAATTGTGTGAAAAAATTTCGAGTTCACTTTATACATAACAGTCCCTTACTGTAAAAATTGAAGTTCCTATTGGTTTGTTTTCTAAAACTTCAGGTGCATATGAACTACAATCTGTAAAAGATGGCTTTGTATTCACAGCGTCCACAATATTTATAGTAACAGATGACGTGCTTGTCAGACGAGGCTTGAGGGGGGTACAACAGCTACTGTCATCTTTTGCCAGAACTGTCAAGATATACTGGTCCCGATTGCTGGGAATTGTAGACTGTAACTTGATTCTGCCTGTCTGAGCCTCAATTGAGAATATGTCTTGTGTCTGAAGGTTGTCTAAAATAAAAAAAATATATATGATATAGGAAATCTCCTAGATAAATGATTTTTTTATTAATAAGGTATTTTTTTCTACTGTTGTTACTAGTCATCAATTCACAGATAAACAATGGTTGTTAATGCCATTTATGCAATATTTCAGCCATATCAGGAAGAAAACATACAAAAATTAAAAACCAACTGGAAAATGCAGACAAACTATCACATGGTAAACAAAAACAAAACATAGAGAATATGTGTCCATAGGACTTGGATTCCCACGTCCTGGGCCCAGTTGTTTAACACTTTTAACTCATTGTTAAATTTTAACTTGTAGTTAAATCCTGTACAAACCAATAAAATTTAACACTGAGTTAAATTTAACTCCCAGTTCAATAAGTTGAACAACTGAGCCCTGGCAAACAGGAAATAGACATATGACGGACCTGAAAAAGGGAGACACAGTACAACTCACCCTTAAAAATTTTTCAGACCAAATATCAAATCGAATCAACATATGTGTCACCGAAAAATCTTTGACAAAAATTGATTGATCTACAGAAGTACAGAACTACATACATACCAACAAGTAAAACTTAATGCCCCTGTGGCCTAAAGGCAGGGGTATAAAAACTTACTCAGTAAGCTATAAGACACTACATCTCCATCAAGATCAACTGCCTGTACAAGGTAAACATTGGTCCCAGGTGAAATGTTATCTTTAATTGTTGTCACCATGTTGCTTTCCTGGAATTGTGGTTTTTCATCATTGACATTTATCAGATCAATCAGAATCTTTGCTTGACTTGTACGACTTGGAACTCCACTGTCCTGGACATAGATGTCAAACTCATATCGATGACTGGTCTGAGTATCATAATCCAAGGTACTAATAAAATAGAAATGGTTATAGTTTATTGTATGAAACATGTTATTCTCAGTAAAACGAATTAGATTTCAATACATTATAATTATGCAAGGGAGAACCAGCATTGAAAATTGTCAACTAAATTTATTTAGAAAGCAGATTTTAGATCAACATCTTTATTTATCACAACAATGTATACTGTAAACAGTTTTAAAGAATTTTGATTAATTTGCTCAATTAGGGTATTTTTTTGGTCTTAAAAAAAAACATTTACAAGTTGAAATTGTGAAAACTTATTTTTATTTGTACGCTCCAACATTTGAAATTTAAAATCAATTAGAAATTTAAGATTTTTTATTTCTAACCAATAATGGGGACAAGATAAAAACTGCAAAAAAAACTTGTACCTAAGTTGGCTCACCCAAATGTTTTTTTTACAATTGTCCATAATTGTCAGATCTTACAAGTTTAACATGTTTAAAGAAATAATTAATGAAGAAAATTACACCATTCTTCAATCCTACCTGTTGACCTGGAGTTGTCCTGTTGTGTTGGTCAATGACTGTACACGAAACAATGGATCACTAACCCAAAACTTCAACACAGAGTTCAAATCTTGGTCATTAGCAGTAACTGTTGGTAAAAATAAACAGAAAATGTCAACAAAAATTTAAACAAAACACTTGAAGATGGCCAGATGAAAGACTTTTCTATATTTGCTTCATAGATATGAAAATGAAAAGATATGGGGTAAATGTCAGAGAGACTACACTCCAACCTCTAGAAAAACAGAGTAATTTACAATCTAGAGATCTCCAACAGGCCTTCTATAAGGGTGGAATACCACTCCTTGTGAAAAGCCCCAAATTGCCCCAAATAAAAAATTATGTATGCCTAAAAAGGACTGTTTTTATTAAAATGGATGTGTGTGCATAGAGTTCCAAACACCCCAACAACCAATGTATAAAGTCCAGGATAATGTACATGTATATTTAAGATATGACAAATTGCAATTCTGCTGTTAAAACCTTTTGTGAAATGGTCACCTCTTCTGTTTTTTCAGTTAGAAGAATTACCTTACAAGTTACTTCTTTAAGATTACCTGTATCTTGATGAACTTTCTAGTACAATTTTAGGCATTATCTGAATTTTTAACAATCTACTTAAATTATGAAATCTGTTTTCCAAAATAATAATCTTATCTAAGGCTGTATTCAAATTTTATTATTTTGAGATTTTTAAGCTCCATTTATTGTCAAATAACAAAGTTGGCTTTTACAATAAAAATGCAATATGACAATGCCACAATGTTCTTAGAATGGAGTGCCATCAGGTCTTGGTTTGAAAACATCGTGAACAAGTTTACTAAAATCTGATTTTAATTAAATTACCCCAAAAATTTGTGAATATTATTACAATAACTGACAATTATTGATTATAGACAGATTAATACAGGGTGTGTTAGTTAAATTAATATCTATAATTTAATACATGTGTATTAAATGTATACAGTTATGTAGATTTCATACATATGTGCATATGTCCAAGCATACTAACTTTTATATTCAACATGTCCAGCTTTTCTCCAATTTAAAATTCAAATATTAGCTAAATAAGGTATTCCCTACTTTCAAGTTTAAATTCTAAACAAAAGTATTTACAATTTTTTTTCTAAAAATAAAATACCTATATAAACTGGATAGAACAGAATAACCAATATATTAAAGAATATATTATAAAACACACCACAACAGTACAACTTCCAAAGGATAGTACCAAATGTTTCTAAATTCCATGCATATTATAAATTAAATATGCCACCCAAATTAACACAGAAAATGTTAGTAATATACAGTTGAATCTTGTCATCAGAAGATTGGATTTTGTAGTAAAGCCAAAATCTGTTTACTGCTGCTGTGCATTCTAATTAAAGTCATATTCTCATCTTATGATATGTCGCGACATAAGAATCTTAAGAAACGCCATAGACATCCCCGTGTGAATGACATAGGGATCAATGGATAGACTGACCAGTCATTTTGCCGCTTCCATGATCTTGGAAGTAATTACAACAAAATGATTAATCAATCTATCTGTTGACCCCTAGGTCATTCGGATTCTCACGCTGTGACATATCAGTAAAGATGAGAATATGGTTTTAATCAGATTGGCTCCAGGGCTGACAACTCCTAATTTCTTTAAAATATACAGCATTCAGAATCACATTTTTTGTAGCCAATATGTCATATGCATGTTACAGGGTATATGCATGCTTTTTATGGATAATAAAAAAAAGCCTGATAAAAATCTGACAAGAAATAGATAGCTCACATTAAAATAAAAGAAAATATGCCTATTTTAAAACATCTTCCCAAAAAACTCAATGATAATACCAACTTATGATTCATACAAAAGATCCATTTGTCAAATTATCTAATGGATCAGTTAATCAACAGAAACCTGTCTCAAATGGATAATATCAAACATAATATCGTATAATCCCAAAATTTCTGTGATTGAAAAAAATTTAGTTTCTCTGAATCTTAACCCCTCCCTCTAATAAACATTTGATACCCTCCTCCAAATCAGATTTAGAAAAGTTGTTGGTACAAACAAATTACCATAATTAGGGGATTTTTGTATTTTACCTGTAACAGGCAGTCCCTTTGCTAAAATAAAGAAAATATCCTAGATAATTTTGCATATTCTACTGCAGTTCTTGCAGTAATTACTATCTTGACAAAATAAACAAAGGGCAAATTCCATAATGCAGTTTTCTCTTATTGTACCAGTTGAACCATAAATGGGACAAGAAGTTTTTTGGTTCAATTGGGTTGTATGTTATGACAAACCAAATCAGAAACAGACCCTCAGTTCACAGTTTGAACCACATAATGGAAAAAGCCCCTATATCAAGTATGAAATCTTTATGTCTTGATCATCCACTATACTCTATGTCAAGCTTTCTTGGAGTGCAAGTTTTTAGCTTTATTCTGTTTTATGTGCTTTTCCAATTTTGTAGTTTTTTCTAAACAAAATAATGAATTATTCCATGCCAAACACCCATAATTTACAGCATGTAACAGTATTTTTTACACTGTTATCTGCTCCTGGAAGGCTGTCAATCTTCGTTTTTAGGTTTTTAGCGGGAGAGCTGATGTCTGACCTAGTTTCAATAATTTGTGCTTTTACAGTGTTCCAACTAGGATTTGAAAAAGGCAGGTTACACAAAAAGGGCATTCATGAGTGAAAGCTAGCTGGAACACTGTTTTATGTCATGTGAATAAGAAGTATTGAAGTTCAAATTTAATTCAATAAGCATTTTTCCAGGTTAATTTATCGGCGCTGAATTTTTTAATTATTACATAACTCTATTAATAAGTTTTGCTCCCAAGCTTCCAGTGAGCAAATGGCCAATACAATGTAAAATCCCAGTAGACAATTAAAAACTCAACACAGTTTTGAACAATGCATGTGTAATAGCTTAAAATTATTCTTGCAGATAACTTGCCCATTTTTCATTCTACAAAATCAGCACAATTTTCTATGCATACAATAGACAGATTTTGATTCCTACCAATTTTACCTGTCCCAACAAACTCTGACATTGGGTAAAATTATTTCTAATGCATTCTCTAGACTAATACTGGAAACCAACTTTTATTTGTCAGAGATTTACTTCTGCTGGAATGAAAAATTGCATATATATTGCATATTGGTATCTGTCCAACAATAAACCTTTTGAAAACTAGCATTGAAATTAGTCTAAAATTCTTTCTGTATACAATACCTGTTAATACTGGTGATCCAATAGCCAAATCTTCAGGAATTCTTGCTGTGTATGTAGACAACGAGAAGGTGGGATCAAATTCATTTCGATCTTCAAGGTATACAGTAAGCTAATAAAATAAAGGTTTTTTTGTCAATTAGTAATTTGGCATAAATAAGATAATTTTAACAAAATATCTAACTTGTCCTACAAATAATGGGAGATCGCAAATTTTACATCTAGAATATGTGTGACATAGCAATCCCAATATAAAATTCTATGTGTTCATACATATACCAGTTTCGTGGAATTTCCTCAGAACAAATACAACCAAAAACTATACTTGTTAAATTCAAAGTGTTGACATGCAATAAAATTGCAGGATACTGATATAAGCATATACTCAAAATACCAGTATCCCTGAATTATCTTGTGTTAGTTGTACAATTTTATATTGTCAGGGGACAAAAATATGTGCGAAAATTATTCCATCACTTGATTTCCACACACCCTCCTATATATTCCATATCAGCCCCATAGAAAAATGGCCGGTTTCTGTACAAAATTGAGAGTTATAAATAAAAATAATAATTTCCAGCCTTGTTGTAGGCCTTGTGAAGACCTCTAGATTTTAACTTTTGATATATACTTGGTAAGATATTGTGCGGTCTACTTAACATTTATGTCATATCTTTACTCTTCATATACACAACTTGTTAGATTTGAAGTCAGTAAACCTTACCAAGACACTACTTGTCAATGAAGAAAGAGTATCTACAGCCTGAACTTGGAGGGAAAAGACTTTGGGATCTGTTTCATAGTCCAGCGGAGTCAGCGTAACAAGATGTCCTGTCGAGTCAATTTTAAACTTCTCCGAAACAGATGTTCCATCCATAACAGTGTAAACAGTATTTCCACCCAGTTTATTCTGGAAATTTATTGCATATACCAAACTCAAATGTCCTTGAGGTGACAGGGTATCAAAGCTGAAAAAAAGAAAATGAATTTGTTCATATTTGTTAAAATTTTGTCATTTAAAAAAAGAATTTTATATCTATTATTGCTTAAAACTGAATGGTTCACACACCATGGGTATTTTTTTTTCATTCAAGCAAGTGATTCAGAAATTCAACTTCCATTCTGGTTAAATTGAAATGCATTGCACAATCTAAGCATCCTTGTAAATTAGGCCTTGACCAAAAAAATTTAACCAGAACAAAGACCTTTCCAGAATTCCATTGCTTTTCTGAATCAGTCCATTCAGCACTCTATGCATGTTTTGGAAGCTCTACCTATAATCCTCATCCAGCCAGCAATTGAAAAATTATACTTTATAACTTGGTCCCAACAAAACTCTATTTAAACTTTATGAATGAGGTCACCTTTTGGATGAGAGAAAATAGTACTAAAGTCATTCTGCAATTCTTTTGAAACCATTTTGTTTTGAATATATACAAAGTTTTAACTATTCAATAACAATAACTTATTATATGATCATTATAGAAATGTAAGAAATGCTTTTTATTGTCCCAAGTTCTCAGCAGATGCAAGCTTTGAATAAAAATGCTGCTTCTTTCTCAAATAATTTTATCAATTACCTATCCAGCAATGCATTTGAGTCGCTGGCAACAAACTTTTAAAGTATTTAAAAGATGTTGGTCTGTATTCACGAATATAGGCCAACACTAACTTTGCTTTTTATTTGTTGTTTGCTTTATTAAATATGTTTTATATTAATTGATTAATTTGATATATTTTAATTCCATCTGTGATACTTTATCTGAACAAATCTTTTGTTTGCTCTGCCTGTGATATTGTTTTTTACAGTTTAATCTTCACTTTTAAGACTATTTTTATTTGTAAATAAACAAAATTGACCATTTTAGTTCTGCATATCTTATTTTTTAGTAAATATTATGTATGTTCTTGCCACGATATGGCTGAAATACGACGTGGCATTAAACACCAATCAATTAATCAATGCATGTGCATCTAAATGACTGAAAATTTGGGTGTCTGTGTATTGTATGTTTATATTGGGTCAAAATGATGGCATCAGTAATGAATGCTTAACCTTCTGTGTTTTAATGTATTCCAGGCAATCTTAGGAAAAACATTTGTGAACATAACAACATGCAAAATAAATTACAGAAGGTCCTTAACAATAAACTAAGGGAAAAATAAACTCTTCATTACAATGAAATCTAATCCTTCTGGGAGACTTACGTTTGATCTGGTTGATTTGTCTCCTGCACTTTGGCTGTATAAGCACTTTCATTAAACTGTGGTTTAAGGGAACCAGTATAAATTGAAACAGTTTTAGTCTCACTCTTTTGAATTGTTCCTGGAGCAGCTGTATCTTGTGCATAAACACGAACAGTATACAAGTCCACAGAGTTTGGTAATTGTCTTTTTGTAGTAATCCAACCTTGGTTTGGTTCCACATCAAAATTATCATTTGTTCCTGAAAATTAAGTGTTGCTTCAGTTTACTAAAAACACAAAAAAACATGTTTACTACTAGGAGAAATTTAAGCTGTTCCATTAAATCATATATGGTACCTAGATAAGGTACCCTGAAAAAGAAGTAATCGCCAGCAGAATTAATTTTGATGCTTCTGTATTGGAAACATACTGACGGATGTCACAGAACTTACACTTAGAAAGTTAAAGTGCCTTCCCTTGGATCATTGTATGTTAAAGTCCTGGATAATTCTGTTTACTGAAATGTTTAATAAAAAAAATTAGTTGAAGAACTGAAAAAGTCTACAATGGCAGAAAAAACAATTCCTATAATATATCCTCAACATAGTAACTATAATTATAACTACTATAAAATGTTTCACTGAATTTTCTTTCCAGATTATTATAGAACTAGAGATTTGTTCCTGGTGTTTATTAGTAAAGTGGATAGAATATATCTCAAAGAACTTTTAATAAAATAGGTGCAAAGACTAGTTTTCTTCAAGCAGTTGCTTGTACTGAAAGAACCTGAATCTATATATTTTAAAGATATAGTAACACAGCAATCAGGTTGCACACCCCCTCAATAGTAATAAATTGCTGATTTTTACAACTGCCCTCAACAAAACTGATATAGGTTCTGAACTGGTTTTGCCATAATTTATAATTTATAAAATATGGGGAGCCAGATAATAATCCTAAAGTCTGACCTTGTATGAGTAATGGTTAAGGATCACTGTGTTTAGCAACTTTCGTCCTTTTACGAACATGTAAAATGCATTCTGTTCTCAAGTTTGCCAGCGAAATAGATTTTGAAGGTAACTGACATGTAAAATCATCTTTGAAAATTCATTAACCATATTATTATATTCATGCACAACATTTATCTTATTACCTTCAAGATAGAATTTAATATCAGCTGTAGTGTCAGGATCATAGGCTAAGAGTTGATATACCCTGGTGTTGATTTTAGCATCATTATCAACTGTTGCTTGGAATGGTTCAGGATGGTTAATAATTTTTGGATTTTCATCATTTTTGTCTGTTACGCTAATTTCCACTGCATAGATTCTTAAAACTGAAAAATAAAATAACATAGCCAAGTCAGTTTATTGTATCACTTTGACAAAGAGAGGGAAAATTTAATTCAGTGTTTTAAGATAACATGTCCATGTTGGGGACAAGCGACAATTTTATTCAAAACAATTGATTTTTAATGCCTGTAATTCTTTAGGAATCTGTATCTGTATAAATATGTTGTAGTACTAATACTGGTTTAATTTCTGTCCAACTGAGAGCAATAAGTAGCTCTGTAGGACATTAAACACCATAGACCTCTTTTACTGGTTTTTATACAACAGAAAGAGAGAGCGCCAGATTTATTAGCAGTGCTCCTGAAGAACCCAACAGTTTCTGTGTGCATGATCGAGTTAGGTAGATGATTTTAGTGGACACATAAATATGTCTTCGAAAAAATGAATGTTTATATTGTGGAATTCTGCTGATCAGTTTGCAGTCTTTATTAAACCAAATCAAAAGGGCCCAAACCGCCATACTACTACCATAAATTCTGAATTTTTTCTTTCTTTAAGATAGAAAAAGTTATGTTAAAGATATATTTATAAGAAAGAATAAGGAATATATGCCTGAAAGACACAATCCACATCTTTTCTGCATAATTTTTCGTTAAGCTGTTGCCTTAGTTAACCATATTTCCGTGGGGCACGAAATTTACTGTATTTCATCTAGTTAGCCCCTCACCTCAATTTCTTTTCAAATCCTTAAGAGCTCCCTCAAACTCGCGCTATTACAAACTTCGCATATATTGGATGGCGCCCGGCAAAACCGAACATAACTTTTAAAGAGGACCATAAAATAAACATTCCACTTAAGTCTGGT